>JAZBHA010000265.1:70625-88005 GCA_037464855.1 Iselma pallidipennis | reverse complement strand
TCGATAGACATGCTAATGGTACATCATTACCCATACTACCTAATGCTTCTTTTTTATTATTTACCATTGGTAAGAGTAACATATGGATGGTTTCAGTGGAATAATTATAAAGTGGTAAACGTTTATCACCTAAACCACTTGCTTCATATTTCGGTTTTGCATCCAAATGGGCCTTTCGTAATTCCTCCATAGTTATCTAAAAAATAATAAAAATAATAGGTAAAATTCAAATACATTTACAATAATGTTTTAAAACAGTTGGTTGTGAGCACAAAATATTCGTTAATCAAATAAAATAATAGAAGAAAGTTAATATTTTTTAATACAAAAATAGTACTAGAAGGGCAGAAACTATTACACCACTCACCATCTGTAGATCGCCATAGAGCATGCAAAATAAAGTTTATGAATCAATTAATAATCGGAAATGACTGATTTATTTTAAAAATCGTTCTTTTTTTAAGTGATTAAACTCACCTTTTCTTTAAGCCATTCAGAATGGGGCCGTGATTGGGCGATCTGTTTCTTCAATTCAACATCTTGAATTACCGACTTTTCTTGTGTATCAACCAACAACATACGTCCAGGTTTTAGACGACTTTTTACAATAACTTGTGACGGATCAACATCATAAACGCCAACCTATAATTGCGTAATTTTAGAGATTGTTTTCCACCCAATAAATAAAAGAAATAATACTTCGCTCGCCATAATCATTGTATAATCTTTTGTGATATAGAAACGTGATGGTCGTAAACCATTACGATCTAGAATGGCACCAATATAACGACCATCAGTGAAAGAAATCAATGCTGGACCATCCCATGGTTCCATTATACAAGATGCCCAATGGTAATAATCACGTTTCTCTTCAGACATTGTTGGATCATTATGCCAAGCTTCCGGTACCATCGTCATAACAGCCTAGAATTTTAAAAATTGATAATTTGGGAAAATCTCGTTAAAAATCTAACGAAATACTTCAGGTAATTGACGATTTCCGGCATGTACAAGAAATTCTAAGACACAATCAGCTGAACCACTATCAGATAGATTCGGTTCAACAACTGGATATAGAGATTTTAAACTATCACCATATTCTTCATTCATCATAACACCTTCACGTGCTTTCATAAAGTTGACATTACCACGTAATGTATTAATTTCACCATTATGTGCTAGAACTCTTAATGGATGTGCACGTTCCCAACTGGGGAATGTATTTGTTGAAAATCGTGTATGTACCAATGCTAAATATGTATCATATAATGGATCTGATAAATCCGGGAAATATTCCCATAATTGATCGGATGTTAATTGTCCTTTATAAACAATTGTCCGGCGACTTAATGAACATATATAGAATCGTTTACCATGCGATGGTATTGTATGACTGGCACGTTTACGTAATATAAAAAATTTACGATCTAATTCACCATCTGGTATTACATTATTATCATCATTTGGTGCAACAAATACTTGTCTCATAAATGGTTCGGAATTTTTTGCAACAGCACCTATGGTGGTATTGTCGGTTGGTACGGTACGCCAAGCCAACACTGACAAGCCCAATTCCTTTGCCAAATTACCAAATTTCTCTTCAGATACTTGATGATGTAATTTATCCATAAAGAATATTCCAGTTGCATATTTTGTAAATGGTGGCAATGTGACATTTTGTTCCTCTCTGAAAAAAAAAAATTAAAAATAGTTGCGAGTAATTTTTGTTGCAGGAAATGTAAAAACTTGTTATACAACTTTTGAAAACATTAAAAATATATAAATAGGTCTATTTTGATCGACAATATGTATATACACGATTTCTACACGTGCTTATATTTTATTTTCATTCAACAAAAAACAACAACAGCGCAATTTACGATAATAATAATAATTTATCAATATATTCTGATAATAAAATTGTCTTTAAATAGACCAGTCTTTGGCTTCAAATTTCTCTTATATTATGAATTATATACCTAAGTTTGACACAATAGAAATCATGGGGTATAGCGGTAAGGACTCCAGCACCATCACCAGTATCATTATCACAGGCACAGGCGCCACGATGATTCATAGATATAGCCAGACGTTGGGCATCACGGACAATTTTATGTGAACGACGTCCATCGATTGTTACAATAAAACCGACGCCACAAGCCTCCTTTTCAAATTGTGGGTCATATAAGCCCTGTTTCGGCGGACCTTGCCACGACGATACTGTAGCCATTTAACCACTGCAACAACAACAACAATATTAATAATAATACCAGAAAATATGTAAATTATCTGTATTTAGAAATTAAATTGAGTCTTGGGCCTAAACGGCAATTTGATTGGATTGAGTTAGAAGACAGGCAATTTTCTTGATTATGTCTCAAGGTTTATCGCTATATCAAAGGTAGAATGTTTACAATAATTAGACATTCTTTAATGGAAGAAATAACAGGTCATCGATCATTCATTTTTGCTGACATTACAGTCAACATAAAAGTATTACCACCAATGGAAATTAATTTTTTTGATCTATAAATAGAACAAAAAATTGATTGTTTATAACAAGTGCGGTCAGTGGTCCATTAAAAAAAACGGTATTATTTATATTCAAGTTGTGTAATACATGGTAATACGATGTAAGAAGGGACCTTGGTCGGGATCAGTCTCTAAAAGTTATCCTAGACTTTTATCGAGGCCAAACTACAAACAATATACAATAAATATTTGAAAAACTCACAATTTTCCTTCAGTCAAATTTCAAACACAACTTATTCTCTGGGGGAGAAATAAAAGTAGTAAAAATTCCGCACATTTCACAATTATTTATAATAAATTCGCATTGATAAAACAATATTCATCCCCACTATTCTAATAATTTTCATTAACAAGATCTTTCTCAAAGATAACAAATTACAGAAACGTACTGATGTAAAAAAATTATCTACGTTATTGTCACTTAACGTTTATAATTTTTTAATTAATTATCCATTGAGAAGAAACCTGAGAGGGAAAGTGTATGAACATTTCTCTCATATCCCCTTATCAAACATGATATGATATAATTTTTTGATTGATGTGTGTATGTATACATGTTTTCTTTTTCCCCATCCTGATATAAATGACGTCAAATATTACAGTAATTTTTAATCACGAGACAGATATGAATCGTCTGATGAATTATTTAATGATAAAACAGAAAATATTATCAATAATTAATAATAATAATAAAAATGATTATTGTCTCTTTAAACAGATACATTATATGTGCATTTTTCTATAGAGTCTACCGTAGTCAATTACGTAATATTGCCAATTTAATATCAATTTAAAAAGAAATGAGTTAAACAACTAGATAGGTATTTTAATAAATAACTGACACCCCAACTTTTGTTAACAGATTCTTTATTTACTTGCCTGTGACCGGTTTCGCCTGACGATGATTGTATAGCAACTGAAACCGATTGTGGGTACAAACAATCTGTTAAAAACGATTGGGCTGATTTTTAATTAAATTGATACATAAACGAGATGACCAATTTATGTATAAGAACATTTACTGAAAATGGATAGTGGGCTATCTTGAGGATGGAGGCCTCTCAAAACTTCTCTTTGCGGCCTAAGAACCAGCGCCTACAATTAGGGGTGAAACGTTGATTTAATCAACTAATTGTGTAAATCTGAAATGTCTCATCTGTCTAGAGCCCAACTTAGGAGAATATGTCCTACAATTTAACATTTGGTCCTCCGTCCTACCTCCAATTAAGAAAAATCAAAAATGTCCTACTTTTTAAGTTTTCTATGGTCCAGTTTCATAATCAACTTTATCTCGTACAGTCACATTATAAGTCCATAAACTCCGCCTGAATGTTTACATTCACTATGAAAAATTTAATAATGAATAAACATAATTTTCGAAAGAGAACATGCCTACAGTACCTCAGAAAAACATGATTTTGTTCACAAACAGAAAATTAAACGAACAATGAGTAACAGAAGTAATACTGTATTCTTCTGTGTTTTTTGCCCTTTTATGTTCTTCTTTAGACCAGAAAATGTCCTACTTTTCTATCAGAAGAAGATAATAATGAACAACATGAATTACTGAAAATATTTTGAAAATTTTTGTAGAAAAACTTTTGATTAGAGGGGTCAGACTGGAGTACTTTGGCCCTGGGAGGAACTTGATTAGTATTACAACCGTCTATCGTTTCAGATTATTGTCCATATTTTGTGCGAAAACAGACAAATCTAAAAGAGTACTAGTGGCCCCAAAAAAATCTCCCTTTAACCCCCAGAGTCCACTTATCTTAAAAAGAGTAGATTCACATTGTGGGCCTTAAAATTTATGAGCTTTACGATAAGAAAGCGAACTAGTTAACATATAAGGGACATATCAATAATTTCTTATCAATAAACCGAAATTAATTTCTACACAATTTCTTTTAAATGCAACGTATTAGACTCCCATTGATAGAACATGTGATATAAATGACTTGCATTAATTATAGACAAATTATCAATTTTGATTTGTTAAATAAACATCTCGATAATTTATTGAAAAACAATAATATTTGTTAATCAATCTTTATAGGGGGTATCATTACGAAAAAACCAAAAAGAACGTAATCTACTTGTTAGCGCAAAAAACTTTTCCATCGAAATTTAATTGACGCCAATATTACGCATTGAAAATATTTGTTTTAATAATTACAGTAATTTATTATCAAATATAATTAAAAAAAATTTGGCACGATTTTAAAGAACAACTGTAATGCAAAAGAATTAGAATAAATTTATTATTATTATTATTTTGTTGCTTATTGGATAGAACGTAAATAAACGTAAAAAGTCAACTAATTCCGTTTCAAATATTTGATGAAATTCTTGTGTTTATTATCACTCCTAATGTGTTTACTATTGTTGTGTGAATTGCTCAAATAGATGATTCAAATATAAATATTGGCACACACGTTATTTAATGCAATTTTCTCTCTTATAACGAATTTTTTTTTTTGGAATGAAAGGAAAAATTCTGATAGAATGCCAATAGATTAAAATAGCAACGTTATCGGAAAGAACCTTGAATTATTTGACAAAAAATGACTTATAATAAGATTGCATAATGGAATTCAACACAACACAGGGTTGAGGAGAAACCTTTTTTTTTCGTTAATGATTTGTAAAAGGACACCAAAATCTGGGCCATGTCATGGTTTAAATTTTAATCAAACATTTCCGAACATTCTTTATTTTTTCTATTAATTGATAGAAAGTATGTTTTTAAAATATAAATAAGTGCAGTCAATTTACATAACGACTTTAAAGGTGTACGAAAACAAGAAAACCAATCGAATAAATTACAGGATATAAGTAGGTGTATTATCAAAAATTTTCTCTTATCACAAACTACTGGAACGTTTATAAAGCAATTGAGCTATTACCGGTTGTTTTTCTTCATTAAGTATTCTTTTACATATCATCAACAAGGTATTTTTCAATAAAATAGCAATGGAAATAAAAAAGTTCCGAATATAAGCGACATTTCCACAATTAATGCAAATTTTACGAATTTTTCTCATTTGCAAAGAAACAAATTGATTTATTTATTGATCTATTATCTCATAATTAAAACAATTTGCCTCTTTTATCTATTTATTAGCAATAATAATAATACTAATAGTGCAATAACGCAACCATATGCATTTTATGATAATCATGATTCATAACAATTCAATTTATTATTATTGTTTTGACGCTAAATAATTTATTGTTTAATAATATTGCGATAAAGTGGTCGTTCAATAAATAAAAAAATCGACGTATATATCGCGAATTTTCCAAATTAATTTCTCCCCTATGATCGTCCTATTACTCCACACTCTTAACGATAACTTTTCCTCTTTAACTCTATTGATTTTCCAAGACTTGCGCAATTTTCCCACCCATTATTATCTCTATTTATGTAAACTATTTATAAAAGAGAGGAGAAAAAAAATGGTTTTTGGAACGAAATTAATGTGTGACAGGCTACATTTTTAACACAAAGTCTCGTGCCTATTCTAGATTTAACAATAACGACTATAAAAGAAAATCAACAGGTAAAATATAGGTAAAATTATCCGAAAATAATTATAATAATAATAATGGAAAAATTGTTTTTTACCTGATGGCAGAGGTGGTGGAAATTCCCCTAGTTGCAACGCAATCACTAGGTTACCTCTTTTTTTGGTATAAGGGTGTGTATCCAATTCTTCCAAGGAAAACTATGAAAATTTTCAAGTTTTTTTTTTCTGATATAGTTTTTAACTATAAAAGGGCTTCTGTTTAGATTCTCTAAAATCCTTTGATTTTGGATAATTCTTTGCAAATCGATTAAAATCAGGTGCAAGAGGTCTGTTATCAATTTTCGAAGTCCACTCCCGATCCGGCCAACACACAGAATGAAACAGAAATGATGCGCAAGACACATGCAGGAAACTCAAACCAGAGACTTTTTCGTTTTGTGATAAACACAGACTAGCGCATGCTTCACCGTGTTTGCAGGACAGGACACAACAGGAATTCCAACCACAAAAATTATTAAAAATCAATTTCTAACCCAACTTTTTTCTAGGACAATTTTTTACGAAACTAATACAAAACCAGTTGATTTCCTTAGGAATTATTGTTAACGGATAGATTTTCTAGATTAATTCTGGAATACATATAAAAAAATCGATAAGATAAAACGAAAAACAAATCAGAAACATAACCTCACTTTTTTAAATTTCTTACTTTTTCTTCCACATAGTGCCCAAATAACATCCATTTGATCAATGTAACAATACCAATACAAATGTTTTACATTTTAACAAATTTCTGAAATCCTTAAATCATTTATTTAAATAAAAATAATAATAAAAACCAGATTTTCAGTTTTAAAAAATTCAACCGTTCGGCTCTTTCGGTAAATACTCAATTCTGATTGGCTGAGAAAACTTTGTTTTTTGACAGATGACAGATAAATAACCATTACTCTAGCCATCAGACGATGAGCAAATGTTCGTAACAAGTCGGCTAGGATCTTGAGATTGTATGAAAATAGGGCTTCCTCTCTGAAAACAAACATTTTAGAGTTTTAATTGACAGGAATATTACTAAACAACATAACCTATACCGAAAGAAAGTAATAGTTCATCAAAGAATAGAGTAAAACTGATAAATAGCGAAAACAAGAAGATAAAACAGTCGCACAGTATCAAATATGGAAATATATAACTCTAAAATTATAGGTTGAAACATGATGGCATGTATAAATAATAGATATTGTGATACAGGAATGATTATATCGTATTAATTTTGTAAATTTTCGTACATTTACACGATTAATTGTTAAACAGATATGATTTTACAGTTTTATATTATAAAACCGCGATATAAGCTCTCTCTGCATACCTATCTAATACGCCTAATCTTGGTATCACATGAGCAGGAAAGACTATTTGTGAAAATCAATGTCTTTTAAAATACGCAGTCATTTTACAATTCGTACTACCTATATGTGCCGGTTTGTGTATATTTAAAGCCCCTCACCAACATTGATTAAATGTCGTCAAGCACGTTGCAGCAACTGTGCTGAACTGTCACGTTGATGGATTCCATCAAAATTTTGCTGAATTTACGACCCCACGTAAACTCCCACCGACTAGCCGAATATCAACGAACATTTGTACATAGTCTGACGACTAGATTCTTGTGCTGGGCAAATATAACCTCATTTTTAGTTGTCAAAGATTTCGTTCAGTTTTCCTGGAAAATTTCGGAAAAATGAGTGGAAATTCTCAATCAAATGCGGAAAATTCCAAGGAAACTCAATTAAAAGAGGTTGATCATCATCGGCAACAAGAATTATGCAAAACACGTCCATCGTATAGGCAAGGCAAACGATTAACAGCCGTTAAAGTGAGTTAAACATTTGAATGGCAACTTTTTCATTTATAATATTAATTATTAATTAATATTTTAGGTTTATACTGTTGTTAATGAATCTCGACACATCTTCATCTATGGTATACCACAAATCAATTTACGCAATGAATTGAAACGATTATGTTCAAAATTTGGTCGTGTAACAAGTATACATGTAGTAACTGATCATAAAACTGAAATATTCACTGAATGTTATCATGTTTCTTATGATCGTATCAAATCAGCTAGAATAGCCAAGCGATTATTAGATAATCGATCATTTTATGGTGGTCTTTTACATGTTTGTTATGCACCAGAATATGAAACTTTGGATGAGACACGTGAGAAATTATTGAATAGAAAACGAGAAGTTTCTCATCATAACTAAAAAAGAATTATCAGTAAGTATGATTTCTGTAAAAAAAAGGGCTGTGACAACGTTAAATAAAATGAATCCATTTCGAAAAATTCATCTATTTACAAATTCTCTACCATCAATGTAATTTAAAATGAATATACCAACTTGCTAGATTAGTGAACTTAACAAATAGCTTTGTACAAAATGCTCTCAAATATAATTATTTTTTGTAACAATAATAGCGTAATTTTTTTTTTTTTTTAGAAAAAATCCATTTATCTTTGGATAATAAACTACAAAAAAAAAATAAAAATTAATTTCCATTTATAGAAAACTTTCACACAATATTTCTTCTATTCGACAATTGCGTACTTGTCACCACTATTATTCCATAATAACAGTAATAATAAAGCAAAAAAAAACACGATTTTATTCATCATCAAGTCCAGGCAATGGTGGATGTTCCAATTTCGGCCTTTTCGCCACTGTGTTTGTAAAAGAAAACGAGATCGGTGTTTTACCCGATTCTGTTGTTGTCGTCGTTGTTGTTGTTGGTGTTTCTTTCTTGTTTGTCCCACTAGTTTCTCCCAACATTTCAGCAGCTTTCCTTATCAAATCCTCTTCTGATAATGTACCTAAAACACTACTATTTTTCTCTGAATCCGTTGTTGTTGTTGTTTTCTTTTTATTATTTGGAAGATTCAATGGAATCGTTCCTGGTGATTGTTGTTCATCCGAATTTTCTGGTTGTTGGGAACGTGAAAAACTTGTCGGCAATAATAACGGTATTGTTAAATCTGGACTTTTCTCTTTAACCGGACTTGGAGCTGAAGGCTGTTATTTTCATACAAACAACAATTAATTTTCTAAATATTTGAAGAGAAAAACTATAAATCATACCTCAGTTTCTGGTGTTTCATTAGTCGAGACTGCACTGATCGTCTTAATACTATCCAGAATTTGTTGTAAATTACTAGGTAGATTAATATTTGCCAATGCTGATGAACCGATTTCTGTTGAAGCTGTTGCAATATTCTGACTAATACTATTAATTTCGGATTTTTGCATTTCAATTTCTTTATTCAATTTCTCCATTTGTCGTTGTAATTCTAGGGTACTCGATGGTAAGACTGGAGTACCTAAACCTGAATTATTGCAATTATTAAAAAAATAATAATTTCTAAACAACAAAAATACCTGGGATGTTATCAAATTTGTTAGAGAATGGTTGAAACGATGAGGCAACACCTGTATCTAAAAAGCTTGTAGTTAAACCAGAACTGGAGGCAACATCTGTTGATAAAGGTGGTGCCATACTATCCGGATCTGAATCTTCTGGACTGTATGGTTCGTCTAAAAAAAATGATGAGAAAATTAGATCGAGTTAGTTAGAAAACACCAAGATTACCATCATCTTCTTCACCAACAGGTGGTGGTAGTGGAAGTTTCAATTTTGAATCCTTTACAGGTGGTGGTGTATACGATCTTTGTGTTGATGATGATGATGATAATGATTCTTGTTTGGGTTTCTTTACATTTACTGTTGTCGTTGTTGTATCTGATAATGGACGTTTCCGTTTATCACGTACAATAATACCTAATAATAATGCCGGGCGGGATTCTTCAAATCCTGGTCCATTGATTGGTAATAATGCTTGTGGTATTGGTTTTTGTGATGCTAATGGTAATATATAGAAATCTTTAACAGCTTTATTTGTACTTTTAACAACACCTAAACGATTACGACTCGATAAATAACTATATAATGCTAAATACGGCATTTTCTCTTCAACATTAATAGCATTCAGTCTTACTAATGAGATAATTTTACTGTTTGAACATTTCATTTTACCAATATAATCCCATACTGTATCGGGTGATATACGTCCAACTATATCGAGATTTTGTGGTAATTCAACACCAAGACCATTACAATCACCTATAAAGAAAACAATCATCAATCAATCATTGTAATAAAATACATTGAAAGACAAAAATACCAGAAACTTCATGTGCAGTAATTGAAATCTGTGCAACATCAATCATATTGATAACACCACGCCAAATTTCTTCAGCTCGTGCCTTTGATGACGGTGATAAACTACGTTCCTCTACCACTGATGGTTTCTCTTCTTTTTGTGGTTTATCTTTCGTTTCTATTGTTGTAGATTGATTCGTCTGACCATCATCTGTCTCACTACTACGTGGTGGTGTTGGTATTGAAACGGTAGACGTGGGTTCGTGGTCACTATCACTTTCAGCCACTGGAGCTAAATAATAAATTTATGTATCATGTAAATACAATCATAAGTGGAAAATAATTACCTGGTACGATATCCTCTTGTGGCACATGCTTCCACAATCGATCCTCCAATGGTGGTACAATTTTATTATCAACCAATTGTTCCAATATTTCTTTCGATTTCTTATCAAGCTTATCAGTTGTACTACCAGAATGTCCATCTTTTTTATGTTTAGAACTTTTATGTGTTGTTGTTGTTGTCGTTGATGTTGTTGATGATTTACGGTGTTTATCACGACTTCTTGATCGTTTCCGATCACTATGTTTTCGATCACGACTCCTTGAACGTTTCCTACTATGATCTTTACTTGATGATCTATGTCGATCTTTATCTTTACTTGATTTACTGTGTTTTGAGCTTTTCTTATTACTATTATCATTATGATCTTTTGTATGTTCACGTTTGGTTGTTGTTGTTGTTGTTGATGTTGTAGTAGTTGTTGAATCTTTATCATTCGGTTCTGTTAAACTTGTTATCACTTCAGTGGTATCAATATGATCAGTTGGACGATTATCTTCTAAAACTTGTTCACCTTTATGTGTCTTTAATACATATTGTCGATTACAATTCAATAATTCCAATTCAGATTTCTTAATCATATCTAATTGATGTTTGGCTTCACGTTCACGCCATAATGCCAATTCTTGACTAGCTAGATCATCCGGTGATAAACGTACTAATTGATATGGATTTATTGATTTCTCACAGATACGTCGCCATAATGTTTGATTCTTAATATCTTTTATATTAAATATAAGACTTCGATATTTATTACGATATTTCTGACCAGTATCACCGAAACATTTATATAATTGTGATTCAATTTCAATGGAAATATTTTTCACTTCATCTTCAGTCAATTTCAAATCATCAATCATTTTTAAACGATTCGTTAATTGTTCAAAGAGGGTTTTTTGGACATTTTCACGAATATTCTCTTGTTTCGGTTGTGGTGTAATTTCAGCTTGGCGTGCTTTTGGTGTTTTCATTGGTATCGGTTTATCTTTATTTGTTGGTGTAATCGGTGATTTACCACTATTTTGATTCAATTTCGGTTTATTCGGTGTAACCGTTGTACTAGTTGCTGGTGGTGTTGATGATGCTTTTGTTGTTTGATTCGGACTTGGTTTTGGTGTTGTTTTCGGTTGTTGTGGATTTGTTGGAACTTGTTTACTGATCATTTTTAAACTACCTTTTGGTGTTGTTGTTGGATTAATTTTACTACCTGGTGTTGAATTCTTTGGTAAATGTTTTAAAACACCAATATTTACACCTTTTTTCTGTACAGCTAATGATACACCATTATTATCAGTATTTTTGACAAATCGTAATTTTGATTGTGATAATTTCTGTTGTGGTGTTGTTGGTTTAGCTGTAACAACTTTACCAGCTGAACGTACAACTTCATAACCAGGATGTTCTTTCAACCATTGTTCCAAATTTGCAGCACTTGGTGCACGATTACCAGTCAACATATTACCAGTTGCCCTCTCGAAAACAACCACCTAGTACAAAATAAAGTCACATTATTATAAACCAACACAATTGACGCTCAATTTAACGGACTCTCCACTATAATAACCAGTATTTGATAAAGTTGTAGAAAATTAATAGAAATAATGGAAAATTATTAGAAAACTGGAAAGGTATCAAAACTATTTAATATAAAAATGGTTTTATTTTTGTTCAGTCCGTTAAATCGAGTGGTATTTTTTTCTAATTATTATTGTATTTAACATACTTTCTCAACGCCTTGTGCATGAGCTAAAATACATGCTTCACTGCAAAAGATCGAATTGATTCTTGATTGTTTCTGGCATACAACACAAGGTACTGAACCACCTTCAGGAACTTTAGTACTTCCCGTACTATCGGATGATTGTCGGGAATTTCTGGATGCTTTTCGTATCCGTCTGGCTGCAGCTTGTGGTCGTTTCAAGTGAGGATCCTATAATACGATCAATTGTAGCATTTTCCCCATAAATAAACAGAAACCAAAATAATCAAGTCTTACTTTACAAAATAGACAAATCCACTCCCTGCCCTCAGATTCCATTTGTTGACCCATTGCTTTCGTTATATTGACACATTTACCATGATACCATTCTTCGCATGTATCACAACAGATCATAAAACGATTATTATGTGGTTGATTACAAATACACCATAATTTATTCGGATCATCTTCAGATTCCTCTTCTTCTTCTTCTTCGGCATCCTCACCGGAACTATCCAATTCATTACCGGATACATGTTCTTCATCTAATGGTTTATGTGGAGGAAACCTATAAGTAATTTTTGATTAAACAATTTCTAATTAGATTTTTCTCTAAAAAAAACTTACTTTGGTGGTGGTTTTTCTGGTTCTTTAGTTTTATTTCGACTCCGTGTTGTGGGTCTTTCAATTGGTGGTATAACGACAACTCGTCCATCAGGTCGCACAATTTGTGTACCTTTTTGATTGGAACTTGTCGACGATTCCTGAGATAAAAACAAATTTTTATTAAAAAATATAAATCTTTATTGAAACATTCCTATTTTTTCCTCCAATAAATAAACAAGTTTTTTATTTAATTGTTTATTTTATTCACAAAAAAAAACAACTTAAGACAATAAATAATTTGAAACAATTTTAATAAAATTCACCTGTACAGGAGTCGATTCATTTTGTGTCATAACTTGATCTTGTTGTTGTTGTTGTTGTTGTTGTATAATCGACGGATCTAAAACTAAATCTCCTTCATTTATACTTTTATCAATTGCATTTTGTAATTCAGTATTTGATACTAAAGATTGTGCAACTTGATAAAGTATATCTTCTGATATTAATTCATTATTTAGATTTTCTAATAGACTCGGATCTAAATCTAAACCACCCCCATCTAATGTCTGATCACCACTATTCAAATCATTATTATCTAAATGATTTTCAGCATTCATTATATCACGAATCTCTTCAGCACTTGGCATTTCTAAATTATCATTAGTACTATCACCAGTTGTAAATTTTGTTGATAATTCCTGTTTCTTTACATCATTATTTGTACGTTTCATATCAAGACTAGATTTACGTTTTTTCTGTTCTATCATTCGATTCTTATCAATTCTCCCATCCAAACTCATCCGATTACTAGTTGTTTTGATTGGATTTTGTGGTGAAGTTTCTTGTATAGATTTTGAACGATTCTCAATTTTTGCCGGTCGATCATTTGGTGGTGATTCCACCGGTGGTGTTTGTGGTGTTGTTGGTTGAGAATCTTTACCACCACTACCAACACGACGTATAATATCAGGGGTTGAAAATAGAGCAAAATCATCGGGTATCGGTTTCGGTGGTTTTTTCTCCTTTTTCACCGGTTTTTTCTCAATTGGTTTCTCGTCAATTGGTGGTGTTGTGGGTGGTGGTGGTTTTTCAACAGTTCGTTCAGTATCTTTCTGTTTTATTTGTGTCGATTTTGGTGGTGTTTTCTGTTGTTGTTGTTTCACTACTGGTCTAGTTTTTATAGTTTTTTGTCGTGATCGTCTAGATCGTTTTGTTGTACTCTCCTCCATCTCATAATCAGAATCTTCTTCATCATCCTCCTCCTCCTCTTCTTCATCATCATAATCTTCATCATCGTCATCCTCATCATCTTCCTCTTCCTGTTTGACTGGTTTTGCTTTAAATTTTGACTTTTTTGTTTGCAATTTATTATTATTATTATTAGTATTATTATTATTGGTTTTATTCGTTTGTTCGGAAGATTTCTGTTTGACAACTTTTTGTACAGATTTGATTTTAGATGTGGAAGCTTTCTGTATATCAGACTGTGAATCACCATCAAGTATACTTAAAGTTTTTGCTAATTCATCAACATCTTCATTTACTGTTAATGATGTATAATCATGATCTAAGCGGACATTATATAAATTCCTTGCAATTTCATCCATTATAGGATTTGTTTGGTCGTCATCAACACCTACAATACACACCACAAATTATTTATTTATAAAAAAAAACACAACCAATTTTAATTGAAATAGAAAAATTTCAGTACATTCACCCGTATTATTATCCGGGATATAAGTCAAATTATCTATTGAGACATCTATACTGTCCCCATCTGATTTATTTATATGCATAACTTGAATATCAGTAGCTCCACTTTTTGAATCTAAACATTGACAAATTCATTGATTAAAAATAGAGTAATTAAGTCGGAAATAACTTACTTAAATAATTTTCCACTGTATTTTTATCCGGACTAACTGTACCATCCTCACCAACCAGTAATAACAAACTGTCATTTAACATTGAGTCGGTTACCTTAACAACACTATTCGACATTGTGATTTTTTCCTATAACAACAGAAAAAATGCACTTGTTTTAATTACATATCGGCACAGAAATACAGATTCTGTCATATCTTTGTTAATTTTATTAATAATTTGTACGAATTCCATATATTTAGGTGGAAATAAAGGATCAAATCAGGAGTTAGGTTAAGAAAGTGAGGTTAGATTTATTCTAAAAATCTAATACAAATCTCGTGTTATAATGATTTAATTGATTTAATTTATTGCAATAATTAACATTAAGATATGACAGGCTCTAATTGTTTATTATTATTATTTGTAAATTACAACAATAAAAGTCATGCGTAAATGGAAATAATCTATTTACAAAAGAAAAGCCACAAGTAGGCTATGTGTATGTAACCATTGATTTTTGTTTGGTTACTGTAATTATCTATAAATCTAATAAGATAAAAAAAAACACAATTATTGAAATTAAAGTAACAAAAAAAATGGAAAAAAACAAAATGTACCTAAAAGGCGTTAATAAAACAAATTATCTATAATTAATTTTTAATTGAATTCCGCCACTTGGTTATATTATTATATGTATGGAGTTGTGTGTGTAGTTAGCGGCGGTTTCGTTGAGGCGTGATCAATTCCACCACACACCAGCTTCTTTGTTGTTTTATTGATCGTTTTGTAGGCTCAACACTGGTTCAATTACGACTTTATTTTAACACCAACACTTTTAATCAATTGTTTGTATTATTAGTTGATGCACGTACTAAATAGAAATGATAAAAATTAACAAAATCACCAATATTTGCCGGTATTTTACGTATTTATGTGAGAAAATTTCAATGATGCTTCTACGTCCATCTTGGCAGGTCGCGTTGAACTGTCAAAAAAACTGGTGTGATGTGGTGGGGCGGACGCCAACCGGCCACATCCACGACGGTCGACTAATTATAGCTCTCTTAGATATTTTATTGAAACAAAGTGTCAATTTTCAATTTAACAACCGATTCATGGCACTACCGTTAATTAGATGTACATCAAAATGTCAGATAAGGGTTTTAACAACGATTTCTGCTAATCAAATGCTAAATTTTGCTAGAAATAAGATAAGGAGGGCTACAATTAGATGCGTCTAATTTATCCCGCGCAATAAAAAGATGACGCAATTTATTTAGAATTAATTCATCTAATTTCCTGAAGAGGTCGCTACAGTTAAGGTTATTAGAGGTTATTAGAAATACCAGTGGCGGCGCTAGCATTTTTTCAAAATTGGCGCTTCCCATCTATTAAAATAATATTTAAATATTTTTCGACTTGCAACCAACAAGTTAAATGGGAAAAATGCGCACTATTTCATTTAAAAGGTTGGCGATTATAATATGACAGAAACAAAGGCGTTAAAAACCATTGGCGGCGTCAATTTTTGCCTGAATAATTAATTTGGTGCTAATTAAGTTGAATACAAGTGTGGTTTTGGTTAAAAAATCGAATTATCGCATATTTCACGATTATGGACCGCCGTATATTGAGACACGTGAAACACAGGCACCACAGCGCAGAGCAGATCAGGTTTTTGTATTCCTGCATATTGTCACGCAGTGCAGTTCAGTTCAGTTTTTGAGACACAGTTTCTACCTGGCCTGTGTTTGCTTTGCTCTCCCTCTAGCCCAAGATGCAGTCATGTTACCCTTCTCTTCTGATTTTTGATTCCATTATCTCAATAAGTAAAAACTGCTTGCCAATATGCGCTGTCGCCTGAACTGCCCTGAACTACCCTACACTGCCCCATGCTGAACTATGTCTCAACATGCGGCGAGCCTATAGTACGGAGCAAACAACGACTTACGTTATTCGCAACGTAGCCCCCTATAGAAGATTTTTTTGAGTTTCTACTATAAACCCTAACTATTTTTTAGAATTACTATTGTGGCTATTTGTTGATGAGTCATCTATTATGACTGTCGAATACAAGAAGTCGACAAAAAAAACTTTGATCAAAATACAATAAGACTCCTCAATTGGAACAATGCCTCGAAGGAAGTCACGTCTCTAAATATATTTCCTATAGAATAAATATACGACAAAAAGAGTTGAATCCGTTAGATTTTCAAGTTTCAATTAGTAGTATATTGAAAACTGTCACCAAGACAAGATAAATTGGTTTTGAAAAATTCTAAAATTAACTTAAATCACTAAAGAAAAACTGAATAATTTGCATCTATTTCTGTTAATTTAATTAAATAAAATATCAATAATATTGATAAATATCGGTAATATTAAAGATAATTGAATAGATAACAGGTGGGAAAGTCTGAATGGTGGTAGATTGAATTGTGGTTTTTCCATACAAGTGAAGCAACTGATTAATTTATAAGAATTACTGAAGAACCAAGGTGATTCATGTGTAGTACGAATAATGAGAAAATTTTTCATGTAAGTAGGATTGGTTCTTGTAAATATAGCCAAAGGCTGAGCTTT
>JAZBHA010000265.1:6407-52627 GCA_037464855.1 Iselma pallidipennis | reverse complement strand
AAAGGAAGTCACTACGGAAGCTGAACTTGCAGTTACAGAAAATTTAATTACACCAAGTGCAGAGAAAAAAGAAATCATGGAGACGACTGAATAATAATAATTTTTAAAAAATTCAGTCATTTTGTAATTTATTTAACTTTAATTTAGTTTAATAATTTAATTTTTTTTGCTTAATTATTAATTTTTGTATTAAATAAACTATTGCGAAATACGACTGATGTGTTTTTCTTAAAATCGTAGTTGAAATGTCGCCGATATCCGGCGTTATAATTAAGGTGAGATTGTTGGCAACCCTTCCTTGTTGTTTTAATTGTCGAAAGCAATGCGGCAATTAGATCCCAGTTCCAAATTAACTATTGTAACCGACTTAAGTGTGCGTGTGTTGATGGTGTGACCTGATTTTTCCCATCGTCATTGTCTAAATGGCCATCGAACTATATTTCACAAGAACTGATTCAGAAACACCATGGGGCTTTAGATTAGTTGGTGGTGCTGATTATGACACCCCTATACAAGTTACGAAGGTAGTCTGTTCTTTTTAGCAATATTCTTTTAACAAAATTTGAAAATTTCTAAAGGTTGCTGAAGAGAGTATTGCCAAAAGGGCTGGTTTAGAAGTTGGTGATGCGGTTGTAAGGATAAATAATGTACCAACGTCGGGAATTACGCATAGTGAATGTAATAATCTGCTATCAGTCTCAGGAAATCAACTAATTTTAGCAATCAGAAGGTCAGACTAATTTTATTTTTCTGTTTGTTTGTCGAATCTAAAAATTGTTTCTTCTAGGGGTGATTTCACACCAGGAACACCAGAATTGGAAAATGTAGGTCACCTATAACGATTCTTTATACAAATATTTCTAAAAAATTTATCCTTTAGGATGATGAAGTATATAATGTCTTTGAAAAATCTATGCAACAAGAGGCAAAAAAGGTTCGTTTTGAGTCTGTAACTGAACAGGATGAAGAAATGGAGGAAACTAGAGAATCATCTCTAATAATTGAAAAGGGCGAGTAAGTACTTTTTATATTCTTTTCCAAATCGAAAAAAATATTGAAGAAAATTCAGACCACCACTAATTCTTTCTACCGTTAATTTGGACCAAAATCAACAAAAAAAATGGTCAACATTTCTACAAAAACCGAAAAAACCAATACCAAAATGTAAGAAAATAGACGACAAACCGAAGGTAAATTTGCCAATTTTTGTCAATAAAACTACTAAATTGTTGTAACTTTAGGGCGAACCCTATCGAGTAATAATAAAAAAACAGAAGAAAAAAACTGTTGAAACAGAAACCGAAATACAGGTAGGAACATGTTTGTATTTAGAGGAAAAGTATCGAATTTTTTGAGTTTTTAGAAGGAAACTATAACAGAATCGGAGGGTCACAAAGAAGAGACTCCCTGTGATGTTAATAATAATAATGAAGCCGAAATGGAAGAAACAACACCAGAAACTGAAGGAATTACAGCAGAAAATGACTCACAATCTGAAACTGAAGAAGACGCTGTAATACATAATCAACCTGATAATGAAAAGAAACAAAGTTTGATTTTTGCAAAGATTGTGTTATCATCTATCAATTTTTGATTTGTATTGTAGGTGCTACTGAGAAATTCCTAGAAGAGAAACTAGCAGCTGTTCAAAAGCAATTGGAGGCCTTATCACAATTACCAACAACAATTCAAATGACCTTAGATGTTGTTACCAAGGAATTAACAAATATTATCAAAATTAAAGAGGGTTGCTATGAAGATTTAGAAGAAAAAGTATCAGATGAAGACAATACAATAACGGAAAGAGACGCCTCAGATGATAATACAAGTGGTAAATGCTTCTTGTTGCTTGTTTCCAATTTACCACATTTTATTCTTTTAGAAAATTCGATTTCTTCTGAAAATGACGAACAGCAGTGTGATAACGGTACTGCTGTACATCAATCAAATACTGATGATGAAGAAGAAAGTGCCAATTTAGAAGAATCACAGACTCACGAAGAAGACGAAGAACAAGAAGAGAAGAGTGAGCCTGAACCTGAGCCAGAACCAGATTCTGATGAAGGTTTAACTGAAGAAGAAATAGAAGCTAAACATCTTGAACGTGCACGTTTAGCAAAACAACAAAAGGTAAAAATTTCTTAACTTGATTTGTGTTGGATTGATTCAAAAGGTTGGGATACGGAAAAATCTTCCTCCTTAGGTAGAAGAATATCAACAACTGCGTCTTGGACAACGTCCAACATTACCATTAAAACCAATTGACAGGCCAATTATTTTACCAGGAGGAAGACGTTGGTCCCAACCGGATGATGCCTGTCCGACAATACGTCATCCGAAAATGTCCGATGACAAGATTGCCAATACAATCGAATCATTTTCTGAAGTGATTGTTGGAAAAACTAAAGGGTAGGCAAACGAAAAAATTTTCATTATTAATCAACATAGGAATCATGATTTTCCAGGTGGATCATTGGAATCACATTTGGCCATGGTCAGATAAAAATAAACGCATCTACAGGTAGAGTTGAATTACAACGGAAGTACAACCACCATAATCAAGTTAAGTATTCTTTTCTTGTTTCTCACTTGTATTTTTTTAGTCGATTTTTGATTATGGTGGTTAGTAGTCCAGTGTTAATGATAGTGATTGTGGCATGGTTTTATTTTTGCGTGTTTTTAGAGAGTCAAATTGCAGTTTGGTACCCAGTCAAGCTGTGGCTACTAAAAAGTGAGTACCTCAAACTCTTTTCTACTAACCGAGAGTAACAAATATCGAGACTTCAAATAGTAATTTTGGACAAATTTCCAGAATTAATTTCTTGAAATATCAACCACCACCGAAAAAACTGGAGCATTTACAACGATCCGAGGTGTATAGATTGGTTCATGATTTAGAACCAGCAGTACGTGGAATTTGCAGTCGAGCTGAAAAAGTTTTATCAGAACAGGATTATTATCAAGTAAGGCAAAAATTTTGCTAACAATAAATAATAATTTAGCTATTTCAAAGTAAATTTATTTTCAGGACAAAACTGAATCGCAATAGGAGTAGAGTCAACGAAACCAAAACAAAAATCAAACAAATTGTAGAGTTTAATAAAATATAATTTAAAATTAATTACAAATATCTTTTAAATAAACCTATACGTACACCATTTGCCGATTTTAGGACACTTTCAGGTGTTAACATTAGATTATGCGTAGGTTCTGCTGGTATTAATTGAAAATTTCGTACAATTTTCGAGATAACACTCTTCATTTCCAACATGGCAAACTTTTGACCTGATAAATAGATACTATTTAGAAAAATTATTACAACTTTTTGACTAAAAAAACAATTACCGATACAATTTCTAGGACCAGCACTGAATGGTATATAAGCATATGGTAATCTACCATCAATATCATCAAATCGACTAGGATTAAAACAATTCGGATTCGGAAAATATTTACTATTTCGATGGATTCCATACGGAAAAATTGATAATGTTACACCTTTCGGTATGATTAGATCCCCAAACTGTATTTCTTGGTCTGTTTCTCGGGCATAAAGCGGTATTGATGGATACAAACGTAACGACTCTTTAATCACTTGTTCTAAATATCTCATTTTTTGTAATTCATTGAGTGTAACATGGCAATTGTCGAAATTACCATCAAAGATCTGGAGTTGTTCTTGGAAAACTCTACCCTGTAAACGTGTATTTTTAATTGTGTTTTGTTTTTTGAGATATTAAGGAAATTATCAACAACCTGTACATCTGAATGGTTGGCTAAATTATAAATGGCAAAACTGATTGCAGCTGCTATTGTGTCATGACCCTGCAATTTTTCTGGTATAGATTTGATTAATTATCAGTAAAGGAAAAACTTGAAATTACACCTCAAACATAAAGGTATCAACTTCTTCCCGGATTTCTTCAAGTGTTAGCGGTTCACCATCGATTTTTGTTGCTAATAAATGATCTAAAAAGACCTTCTTCTTTTTGATACCGAAATTATTCTCGTAATTATCCTCATTGTTGTTTTCAATTTTTGATAATAATAATTCTTTTTGACGTTTGATAATAACACTATTTGTAAAATTATGTAGAATATTTAAGGCTTTCTTTTGTATGGAATAGTCTTTTGTTAAATAATGTGTCCAATCACTACCACCTAATAGAGATACTGAACGGGTTATTACAATTCTGCACATCTCTTGGACACTAAGCACATAATCGGAACTGGCATTATGTTGAGCTTTTATGGAAGTACCCATTGCCGATTCTAAAATCCAGTCGCAAATTTGTCAAAAAGACCAAAAACAGACTACGTATACAGGGCAAATGATGAGGCATTCCCATCCCCACCGGTTTGGAAAAATGGCGAGTTTTCACCAGAAATACTAAACTATTTAAAGTGGTGACATTTTCACACCTTTTACTAAACGATGGTGCTACAGCCCAGTGCCGCAAAATTTTAGTTCAAACTGACGTTCGATTCTTCCAAACAAGTGGAGATGAAGATAAGATTTTTGTTTTTCTGTATACGGAATTTTTTCAATAATTTACCACAGATTATATCGAGTGTACATAGAGAGATGTACGGATAGATATCGAGACTTTTGCATGAATTTTTCGAAAGTTTCTCGATTAGAACCTCCCCAGATGCTTCGAAAATATCAGTAAATTGTTCCAGAATTTTAAAATGAAATGTTGGTGTAATCATTTTACGATGTTTTCTCCATTTTATTCCATTACTAGTTAATAGACCAGTACCTAACCAACTGTGCAAATATTTATATTCTTTTGATTTGGCCAAAACATGATTGGTACTTAATAAAAATTCTAATAATTTATAATCAGTAACAATTAGAAATTTACGTATTGGACCAACATTAATTTTAACAAGACCACCATAATCTTCGACATATTTTAATAAAACATCCAATAATTCTAAATTGATCGAAATTAAGCTAATTAGTTGACAAATAAACAAAATTAAAAGGTACGTACTGGTAGTGTTCTTCAATTGAAGCACATTACCCAAGAGTGGTAATCCTGGTGGTCCTGGTATACTTTTATAAAACTTCCTATTCTTATTAATAGAAAAATAACACCACAACAAAAATATGATAACACTTAATGCACTAATTATTATTGTAATAACACCCATTTTTATTATTAAAACAATAACTGAATAAAAAGAGACTCTTAACCGTATACGATCGTGGTTAATTTCGTTATTATAGAATTCAATTACGATAAGAGAATGGATTTTGTTTACAAAAATTATCACATCATATAGGAAAGAAAGAATTTAATAATGTATAATATAATTCGCTTATAATTATTATTATTCGATGATATTAATATAACTGAATTTGGAAATTCGCGTAATCCTATAAATAAATAAAAATGGTGGGAAAAAAGTGGTAGAAAATAGATTTAATAAAGGATCTACATATTTTTGGGAGAACACGTGTAGACCAAAGAACAGGTTGTTTAGTCCACGTGGTGTCTATATTGTATCCTAAACCATAATGTCGATGATTCAACAAAATTTACTTTTGTTTGTCACCAATTTTTTTCTCTTAATTAGTTTAAAAATATTATGTAAAATTTCCAAATTTAATTATAGTATAAAGTCATGTATAAAACACGTGTACAAAACAGCAATTAATATATATCGGTACGTTATTCCCACTTTACAAAATATAATGTAATGCGATGATAATATAATTTTTAACGACACACGTGTCAGATTTTAATAATCCTTTTTTTTGTGTAAAGTGCACAATTATTTTTAGCCAAACATAATAAAAAGAGAATTGCATTTTAAGATAATTAGTACATAGTATATTTGACCTTTTTGCATGATATTGTTGTTGTTGTTGTGTTGTGTTATCATTTTGTCAACATTTATTCATTTTTATTGCAGGAAATTATTTAATAGTGAATTTTTACTTTTGCTTTCATGAAAATTTATCAAAACATTCATATGTAATACACTATAAATGTTGATTTGTATTAATCAAAATAATGGAAATGTTATAATTATCAGCGAGATATTATTAGAATTTTGGGAACTATTAATATGGATTACCTTATTGTACATTCTAAATAAAAATATTAATTGCAGAAAACATTTTTTTATTTCAAAATAATATTTGAATTTTATAATTTTCAGCAGAAATCAATGAACATTTGTCGTTTGTTATGATCCAGGTAAAAATTTAGTTATTGATAGAGGAACTTCATTATTTGTTGAGAAATTTGCTTAGAGAGTGAAATAAAAATGACAAGAAAAGGAATAAGGGCAGGAGCTAAAAGAAAGAAGTTAGGAGAAATATCGACTAAAAACAAAAAATTGATCTCCTGATTCAAAACTATAACAGGATTCATCTAATTTCTGTTATTTTTGTTAAAAGTAACCAAAAATTTCTTATGCAGTGGCGGATCTACGCTTTCGAGGCCTAAAACCAATGTTAATTTGTGGGCCCTTGATAGCTCTTTAGCGGCAGTTCCGATTAGATTTGCTGACGTCAAGCACGTTCTTTGACGCTCTTTTTTAGGGTTGGGACCCCCATACAGGTATCTTTTTGTCTACGGTATAATGCACCACTGCGGGGCTCGAAACTGTTGGTAGATTCGCCACTGTTCTTATAGGAACTGTAATTTGGTAAAAAATATAGATTCCAGTTATTTACAAAACAATATGCCAAAGTTGTTTTGAAACAGTAAAAGTGATGGCAATGAGATGAGGTGCCAGTTTCATACTTAACTTTAAGCCAACTTCAACTTGTCAAGTCACATTTGACCAGTGTCGTAATCACTCTTAAATTAACTTTAACTGGTTAAGTTACATTCTAAGTCTAGTGCATGCTAAAAATACGTATACCAGATAGGGTAGGTGGACTTAGAATGTGACTTGACACGTTAAAGTGAATATAAAGTTGGTTATGAGATTGGCTGATTATAAATCCATAACTCCGCTCGAATGTTTATACACATTTGTCTATCTTGTAATATGACTTTACAAGTTAAAGCTACTTTAAAGTTGATTATGAAACTGACTCAAGGAGACAAAAATTAACATCTATCAGAGGAAATGGTTTATTGATAAAAGAGACTTAGCACTTTAGGAGGTAGGTAACCAGTCAAGATTGCCAGGTCCTCCTAGAAATACTATAGCAAAACATCAAATGAGACCTACAATCTAATCCTAATGTTCACTTTGGAACTATAAGTCTATCGACATTTTTTTTCCCATTTTCGGGAATTCTAAAAGATTGGAAATTGTTTTGGAAAATTACCACTGTAATACTTGCTTCAAATAAACGAAGATCCTTGTACCTTGAGATGGTTTCTTTCATTTGAATCTAACTTTATTGAAGATCATATAATAACAAAATTTACACTAGTTTTGCAAATAAATATAATTATCCCATTATATTTAATAAGAAAAATTAGACTACCTTGTTCATATTCTAAATAATTATCATAAATATACTTATTTGTCTATAAAAATTCCCAAGGCACAATATACGCTTGTACATTGGGACACAAATTCAAGGAAGGGTTTTTTAAGAAAACACTATTTTAATAAACTATTTATCGATTTATTGTATTCTGCGGTTTTAGTTTTCCTTTCGTGCTAAAAGATATTTCGTCTTAAAGGAATCGATTTGCATTACTGCAGACCGGGACCACAAGACCACTTTGTGTGTTCGTATTAACCGTGTTCCACTGTATTTGACTAGATAAGGACTTGTCTCGAGGTACAAGATGTCCAGAGGTACAAGGACCTCCCCTTCACTCCAATGTTTTCAGTAGATTCTACATATTTCTAACATTAGTTAGAGTCCTTCTAACAGTTCTATAAAGATTATCAGACTAATTTTTCAAATAATAATTTCTATTTCAGCTTTTACTTTCTCATTGAAGTAAAATAACAAACCACAACAGGTAGATAATTATACAGGACCGGTTCAGAGATTTAGTGTTCTTATTTTTATCTAAATCCGTGACATGATTTTTTCCAATACATTCAATATATTTAATTGCGTAGTATTGTTTAATAAATGTGTTAGTTTTAACTATCAAAAATTCGTCAAATAGTGTTCTTATCTAGACTTCGGTCCACATTACCGAATTGTTAATAATTGTACATTAGTTTTGTTAAACAAAAATATGATTTTTTGGATAGAATTCTTTGTTAGTTTGTCTGTAATTATTTTTATAATTTTGTGGCGATATTCTGTAAGTAAAAAAGGACAATTCTATCGAAGTTTACCAAGTCCACCAGGTTTGCCAATTTTAGGTAATGTTTTAGAAATTTGTAATCTAAAAAGTAAGTAATTTTGTCCAATAATTCTAAAACTACAAGTGTTTTTAAAAAATTCTAGCTGTATTACATGTTATGTTCGGATACACCCAGAAATATGGTGGTATTGTTAAGATCAATATTGGACCCATACGTAAATTGATTTCGATCAACGATTATAAATTTGTTGAATTCTTATTGAGTAATACGAAAATTTTAAATAAACCACAGGAATATAAATTTTTATATTCATGGCTAGGAACCGGTTTATTAACAAGTGGAGGTCGTTAATTTTAAATTTTCCAAATTAAACTTGTTTAACTGATTTTGTTTACCTTTTCATCTTAAATACAGGCGATAAATGGAAGAAACATCGACGAATTATAACACCAGCTTTTCATTTTAAAATTTTAGAGCAATTTGTTGATATTTTCGAACGGAATGGTGATATATTGTTGGAGAAATTTAATGAAAATTTGACCCAAAATACTGATATCTACCCATTAGTTACACTGTGTACACTTGATATAATCTGTGGTAATTTTGACCAAACCCAATAAAAACTTCTAACTTATTTTTTGCAATTTTCAAGAAACTGCAATGGGAACATCGATTAATGCCCAAAATGACCAAAATTCAAACTATGTCAGAAGTGTTAAAGAATTGTGTCGTATTGTAATCGAACGTAGTGTATCACCAATCGAAATGAACGATATTTCCTATAAGTTTACGAAAAACTATTCTACTGAAAAACAAGCATTAAATATTATCCATCAACATAGTTTGAATATTATCAAAAATCGTAAACAAGAGAAACGAAATACAAAAATAACACCTGATAATGACGTTGGTACAAGAAAAAAACAAGCTTTTCTTGATTTATTACTAGATGCAAATGTTGATGGTCGTCCATTGACTGATGAAGAGATCCGTGAAGAAGTTGATACGTTTATGTTCGAAGGACATGATACTACATCATCAGGAATTAGTTTTGCACTTTATTGTCTTGCTAATTATCCTGACAGCCAAGTAACTGATAAGTCGTGTAAAAGTAGACAGTCTTTTTTGATTAATTAAAATTTTTAGAATCGTGCCTATAAGGAACAAACTGAAATTTTAGGGAATCTATCAAAAAGTACTGTTAAATATCAAGATTTAATCAATATGAAATATTTAGAACATGTAATTAAAGAAGCATTAAGATTATACCCACCTGTACCGGTATTTGCTAGAGAAACGGATGAAGATATCAAATTCGGTATAACATATTTATGTTAAAAATGACACTTTTAAGTACATTTAGAAGGAGTTTTCATGGTTTTCTTTCCAGATGGTATGCTAATCCCTAAAGGGGTAACTTTTACAATTTCACCGTATATCATGCATAGAGATTCGAAATATTTTCAAGATCCTGAGGAATTCAATCCTAGTAGATTTCATGAAATTGATGGTAAATTACCGTATGCTTATATACCATTTAGTGCTGGTCCTAGAAACTGTATTGGTACAAATTGTTCTATTTTAAAATAATCTTGAGTAATAGATACATGAAAATTCATTTCAGGCCAAAAATTTGCAATGCTTGAAATGAAGAGTATAATATCAAAAATTATAAGAAATTTTGAATTAATACCAGCTATACCGGAACATAAATTGGAATTAGTACCTGAAACTGTACTGAAATCTGCTAATGGTGTAAGGATAGGACTGATAAGGAGGCAGTAATATTAGAAAAAGACAGTTGTCCAAAGACAACTTATTAGTAATGGACACCTGTCAAATGTGGGCAGTTTGATCGTTTTATATACTGTCCACTATAAGCAAGTTGTTATGTAAACATGTATAATATGCAACCAATTAAAATCAAAAGTTGTGTAAATTTACCGAAAATTAGTGTATATTTGGTTGCCCGTACATTAAATCAAAAATCTTGCTTATATTTTGGAAAATCTTTGCTATACTTCGTTTCACTAGAAAAGTGCATGGTAAAGATAAGAATTTGTGTACAAACAAAGTATTAGACATAAACATCAATATGTGATAAGTATAGATAGTAACCATCCACATGAAAGGTTCAGTTCTTATCTAGGTACTTTTCTGATGAAACGGACTATAGCATAGTAGAGATTCTGAATTATGAAAACCAAACCAAAACTTGGTCCGTTTTCGGACACGCCGGTTTCAAGCCGGTGTTGATGACAAGTTTTTCATACACGCCAGCATTGCCGTCGCCGGCGATAGGGCAACATTTACTTAACCGGCGACCGGCTTGCATGTGAAGACCTCCATTTGATTAAGTTGCATCCGCTCCGGTGCAGTCGACAGCGACACTTTCGCCGGCGTGTATGAAAACGGCCTTAACTATTGAATTTATTTTTACTTAATTTATTGCCTTATTACTATTCTCTTTTCCATGGAGCTACTAAATTGCGTCTCATTTTTGCTATATATACTCTGTTTTTTTGTATCTTATTTTAATTTTTTTGTATACATATCTAAGTCTTTCTCTTATCTGTATGTATAAAGTTTATTTTTGAATTTTGGTTACTAAAAATGATCAAAAATTGTCTTCCTGTAATATACATATAATACATAAAATCCAAATTAATCTGATCTACGTATACCTATGTATTATGACTCGGATGAATCCTTCTCATAATCATAAAAATACTTGAAATAAAAAGATAAATACAATACAAAGGTTATCATATTTATTACCCACCCATTCTTCTGACCAATCATTTACCAGATATTTTGTTTATTATATTATTTTGTTATTACACTGACTTTATTGTAAACAAATATAGAAGATATGCAGTTGATATTTGATTACAATTCATTTTATAATAATATTGGCATAATTGTTAAAAATTTCGTTGTTTTTATAATAATTTTCGGACGAAAAAGTAAGGACAATATCAATACAGTTCAGCGTCACTTATCCGGATTAATTAACGACAGCTCTCTTCCGGGTAATAAATTTTCCGGATACGAGTACTTTAGAATTTTTAAATCCATATTGCTTATTTGACGTTCACTTGTAAAAGTAATTGTCTTTAGCTATACTGATTCTAAAAAAAATTGAAATATTACTCGCATTACACCTGGGCCGTTACGTCCAATCCGTCTCGGACAAAATTAAAGCACTGATTCTTCTGAGAAACATGAGGCATGTGTAGAGCTTTGGGAGCTTCGGACAAAAATTCCAACTGATCATTCTCATAAGAATCAATGTCTTTAATTTTTCGCTTGATGGATCGGATATAGCGGTCCCGCTGTAGTGCTCCTAATCCTTAAGATACCATTCAATAGATTCGAAAAAAAAATTGATGATAATACTAGCGAGTTATTGAAATTTAGATTATTATCAAGCATGTCAGCTGCAATAATTTACACATATTTGAACTCTACTCGAAGCAATGTAGGTTTGACTCTTTGAACAAAAAATTAAAAGCCAAAAAATTATCAAACCCATGCAGTTTGGTTAATGTTAATCCAAAAATCATGGTTCAATTTACGGCCACATTAATTTTATTTCATTTATTATTATTGTTATATTTCATAAAAAAAAATTATTGCAAAATAATATTAATATTTATAGTTTTAATTAATTTTATCAATCATATGAAAAATTTGTTGTTTAAATAAAAATTTTAAAACCCAGACAGTAGAGATTGCGAAACTATCAGTACAAAGTCGAAAGATCTTTGCGTTTCGCTGGATTCTCTTTTTCCTGACCCCGACATGAATCACAATAACTGATAACATATATTTATTCACCCTTCCACCAATAATATATGTTTATTTTTATTTTCCTGGTACACCCTCTATATAGAATTCTACACAAAGCAACCCTTAAAATGTATTTATTGTTGTAGATCATTGTAGTCCTGAAGAAGTCTAGAAAAAGTAATCTAGACCGTGATTTAACAGACTGTCCACAAACCACTCAATTAATTGAATTGAAACCCTTCAAATTTGCCTTCTTTTTAAATCCTTGATTTTTTTAAGTAACACTTGATGCATTCCTAGAATTAGCACTTGCTGAGTTCGTAAAATTGTCGTCAGATTTTTTTTGTTTAGATTCTCGATATCATTCTCGATTGTGATTGGTCGATTATGGTTCTGCCTCTTAGTTAATTTGATTGTAACAATTTTTTAAAATATAACGATTATTATTATTATTAATATTGAACTTTGGACAAAATTCTTGGAAATTTCGTCAAAATAATAACAAAAAGCATGCATAGGGGGGAGTTTCCTGAGATATATAAAAACCCCTCCATTAGTTAATTGCGGAAAAGGGACAATTGTCCGATCTAGTGTCAACATTATCATGACGTTAATATTAGAGTTTTTTGCCATTTTTTGTGTTATACCAGTTCTGGTATGGTGGTATTACTATTTTGATCAAAGAAGAATCAGAGAATTCTATCAAAACGTATCAGGACCTAGAGGTGTACCACTACTTGGCAATGCGTTGGACTTCAAAGATAGAACCAAAGGTAATTTTTTTCGCAATCGATAATTTTGAGACCTAATTTTGAAAAATCCAGGCCTTTTGGACACTTTTATTCGCTACCAACAAGAATATGGTGATATGGTAAAGATTCAGATTGGCCCGTTCCGAAAAATGGTCTTGGCATCCGATTATAAATTTCTGGAATTTGTGTTGAGTTCAACAAGAGTTATAGAAAAATCCAATAATTACCGTACCATGTGGCCATGGTTGGGTACTGGACTGTTAACCGGTGGTGGTAAGTTTGTAATTTTTTCTAGACAAATCTTGGAAAACTTTAAATTTCCAAAACTCTTAAGGGACTAAATGGAAGAAGCATCGTCGCATTATCACACCAACTTTCCATTTCAAAATTCTGGAACAATTTATCACATCTTTTGAATCTGCAGGGAACATAATGATTGAGAAATTGAGCAAAATCCAGGAAATTTCAGGCAAAGATGTTGATATTTATCCAGTAGTTACCCTATGTGCCCTCGATATTATTTGTGGTAAATATTTCGATCTGATTCAGCACTTTTGGCAAATTTGTACATTTTTTTGTGAAAATTTCAGAAACTGCAATGGGTACCACGGTTAATGCTCAAAGCTACACCAATTCCGATTATGTGGTTAGTGTTAAAGAAATGGGTCGAATTATAATGGAACGTGCAATTGCACCACAGAAAAGCAACGACCTCCTTTTCAAATTCACCAAAGATTTCCAAATTCAAAAGAACTGTTTAGAAGTCCTTCACCGATACACAAACAACGTTATCAATCGGCGACGTCACGAAATGTTGAACCAGAAACGCGAAAATCATGAAGACGATACTGGTGTGAAAAAAAAGATGGCATTTTTAGATTTGCTTTTACAAGCAACGATCGATGGGGCACAATTGAGCCATGAAGATATACGTGAAGAAGTTGATACGTTTATGTTCGAAGGGCATGATACGACATCATCTGGTATTAGTTTTGCATTATACAGTTTAGCAAATAGTCCAGATGCACAGAAGAAAGTTATGGAGGAACAGTACAGTATTTTTGGCGATGAGAAGAATCCTGAAGTTACTTATCAAAATTTACAAGAAATGAAGTATTTGGAACTTGTAATTAAAGAAACGTTACGACTTTATCCTTCTGTGCCATTCTATGCTCGCAAAACTGACCAGGAAGTCGTTTTTGGTAAGTATCTGTTTACTAGATCGTTTCTTGTTTCTGCAAATCTCAACTATTGTTTGCAGATGGCCAAGTAATTCCTAAAGGTGTGAACATCAACATTTTCGCTTTTGGTATACAGCGCAGTCCGAAATTCTGGGATAATCCGGACAAATTCGATCCAGATCGTTTCGAACGGAATGATGGTCGGACACCGTATGCATTTATACCGTTTAGTGCTGGTCCAAGAAATTGTATTGGTCAAAAATTTGCCATGTTAGAAATGAAGAGTACAATATCAAAAGTATTGAGAAATTTCGAATTGATTCCGGCAACACCTCGACATGAATTAAAACTGGTTGCAGAGACTGTTCTTAAATCAGATAATGGGATCCGTATAGGTTTAAAACCAAGGCTGTGACCGAAGTATAATATTTACTCTACTCCTATACATATACGATATAATGTATAATTTTTATATATTTTGTAAAATTTTACTTAAATTAAGTAAATAAAAGTTTTTAAGATAAACTAGTACTGTCTTTGATTAAAGTTTTGTATAGTGATTGGTTAATAAAGTGGGTGTTTCTGGCTTGTGTCTTAAGATAACCTTTGGTATCTCTAATTTAGTTTAATTCTTCAATAAGACGAATAATGGCGTTTATCTTTGAATTTATTTCAATTATTGTTGCTATTATTATTGTATTTTATACAACTCGCATATATTTCAATGAAAATGCAAGAAAGAAACGGAAATACTTCAAGACAGTCCCAGGACCTCCCGGATACCCTCTAGTTGGTAATTCGTTGGAATTAAGCTCTACTGTAGGTAAATAGAATAACAATTTCCTATCATCTAACAGACACGTGTGCGGTCCATATAGCGCGATTTTTGAAACGATTTCAGGACTTCCAGATAAACTTCTGAATTACACAAGAAAATATGGTGGAATTGTGAAAATGCAATTAGGAATAAGGGATGAATTATTAATTGCAGATCATGGTTTTTTACAATTTTTATTAGGCTCGAATCAAATTTTAACAAAATCGCCGGATTATCGGTATCTTTATCCATGGCTGGGTACCGGACTTCTGACAAGTGCAGGTATTGCTTCTAAAATTTTTATATATTTTTTAAATCATATTGATAACAGTTTATATTAATTTCAGGCAGAAAATGGAGACAACGTCGTAAAGTGTTAACGCCAACATTTCATTTTAAAATTCTAGAAGAATTTATTGGTATTTTTGAAAGTGTTGGTACAATTATGGTAGAAAAATTTAGAAATACGTCAAATAAAAATAGTATAGATATTTATCCGTTTGTAACATTGTGTACATTAGATGTGATTTGTGAAACTGCAATGGGTACAACTGTAAATGCACAATACAATGAACAATCTGAATATGTGGCTAGTGTTAAAGAAATGGGTCGTATTTTGATCGAACGAGCATTCGCACCAACACAATTATTTTATCAATTCACAGACAATTATCGTAAAGAAGAATGGGCATTAAATATTCTACATAATTATACCGATCAAGTGATAAAGAGTCGACGGAAACAAGTCGAGGAAAATTTCGAAAAAATTCCAAATAATAAAAAATTAGCGCTTTTGGATTTGTTACTACAAGCTAGTATTGATGGTGAACCATTAACGGATGCCGATATTCGAGAGGAAGTTGATACTTTTATGTTTGAAGTAATTTGTAGATTTTCTTCCAGTTTCGGAGACACCGTGACTAAATTTTACGCTTTTAGGGCCATGAGACAACTGCGTCAGCAATTAGTTTTACCCTTTATTGTTTAGCAAATAATCCGGAAGTTCAAGAGAAGGCCTATCAGGAACAAATCGAAATATTTGGTGATACAATCATGAATTGTGAAGTAACCATGAAAAATCTTCAAGATATGATTTATCTGGAAACTGTAATTAAGGAAACCCTACGATTATATCCTTCAGTGCCGTTTTATGGGCGCCAAACCACTGAAGATGTAGAATTTGGTACATTTTTTGATCTAAACAAAATATTGATTAAGTAAAAATCCCATTTTTTGTTTTAGATGGTAAACAAATACCAGCTGGTATCAGTATAACAATTCTACCATATGCCCTCCATCGTAATCCAGAATTTTATCCAGAACCGGACAGATTTGATCCTGATCGTTTCCGAAATATTCATAATACACAATCACCATATGCTTATATACCGTTTAGTGCAGGTTCAAGGAATTGTATTGGACGGAAATTTGCTATGTTAGAGATGAAAAGTTTGATATCACAAGTTTTACGTAATTTTCGATTATTGCCAGCTATACCACAACATGAATTAATGTTGGCTGCTGAAACGGTTCTGAAAAGTGCTAATGGTATTAAAATAGGATTGAAGCCGCGACATAAATTCTAAATGGAACGACTAGAGAAATGGCAATTTAGAAGGGTGGTCCACCTACAATATTTTAAAGCTTTTTTATAATCAACCAATTATCAATAGGATTCAGAGCAAAATTTTCGTTAACGAGGCCCATTTTGAGAATTGAACGGTATTCTGTCAGCAAGTCCTCATGGACGGTCTTTTTCTCACAAATTTACAGTTGAAAAACTCGGCTAACAGTAGACAAGCATTCCGACACAGCAAATGTATGTGGGTGAAACAAAATTAACATCAGTGGTGGATTAAACGGGTGTCAGACCTGGCGGCTACCGGGGGTCCCGAAATCAACAGGGGCCCCACGACACTTTTAACTTCTTTCAAACAACGTATCTATTTATAACAAATTGGCTTCAATTTCACTATAAAAAATCGTAGACCCACAATCGGAGATCTTAATAGAGTTCATTCAACACTTCTTTATTTTTCTATAAATTCAAGGTTGGGGGTTACATGAATTATTTAAAGGAAGGTCGCTGTACGTACCAACGTAAACATGTTTATGTTAGTGTAGGTATGTCTATTTTTATAGATTTTTGGGCTTTTATAAAGATGATCTTTTTGTTCAAAAAAGAATTCTATTATATTTTATTTATTTCACTTTCGAATATAAAAATAAAAACTTGATCGTTCCCCAAAATCTTTGATGTAATTAAAATTTTTATTACCCAAAAAACGATACTATTATATAAACCTTGACACGTGAAATCGAAATCTTTAAAGGGGACCTTGACCATGAAAGTGTCCACATGTGAATAATTATAGTGTTTACCTATACCTATAGTAGTACCTACGTCTGTACTGGTTTTCTTTTTATCATTTTGAAGTAATTGTCGTCGATTCACTCATATTAAAAAAAGTAAGAAAAGATATTGGAAAAAGTACCTTCTGAACAAGTAGAAAAGTTGGAAGGGAGACTATAATTTTTACAGGATGCGAATCATTTTATTCTGTTGTAGTGTAAGTGTATGTGTTAATGTAGATTGTAGATTTTTATATAATCTATTAAATAAATTCATAATTAAATAATTAGAACAATGGCATTAGTATTTATAGCAGTAATTGTTGTAATTATTGTTTATTGCATTCAATGGTACTTTTATAATGTTTATTTATTTAATCGGCGTTTAAGAAATTTCAAAACACCACCCAGTCTGCCAATTTTTGGTCATGCTCTAGATTTTGGATCAAAAGGTATGGTTTTACTAATTTTTTTCAAGATTTTTGATTACAAAAGCTAACAGAAAAATTAACTTATTATATTACTATTATTATTATTTTCAATAATAGCAAATTAGTTACCTTGTTAGTTTGTGTAAATTTCAAAACTGATAACAGCTTTTAATGAAATGTGTAAGGAAAAACTGTTAAAATGAAATAAATCGGTTGTTTAGGTTAATTTATGGTAATTTTTCTTACATAATGTGCCCTAAATTGATGATTCAATAATATGCAACCAGTAAATAACGAGATTTTTCAAATATAATAAAGCTGAATCATTTATTTTTCTACCTGATTTTTATCAAATTTAGTTGAGAATAGAAAGAACATAAATATTTGAAATACAAGTGGACAGATATGATTAAATAATTTCTTTGTATTTATTCAGACAAACTAAAAAAACAAGGCGCAAATACAGTAGAACCTTTATGTAGTACAACAATATGTATTACAATGTTCCGGCCAGAGCCGGCGGAACGCAGTAAGCAGGCGATGCTGGGCATAAGGGTGCTTGATATCAAGGGGCGCCGATGGTAAGGGCACCTCGGACGGAAAAGTAGGCTGACAATTAAATATTAAATTAACATGAATTTAATAATGCTAAATATTATAATGGCAATAATTCTGGAGTGCCATATAAATTCTTGCATAAGGGCGACAAGGACCCTAGCGCCGGCCCTGGTTCCGGCTATCGGTGAGATTCTCACTACAAGGAGGTCTTCCCTATAGAGCAGCGGTTTCCAACCTGTGGGGCGCGCCCCCCTAGGGGGGCGCGGGACGGTTGCAAGGGGGCATGCAGCTGTTTCCAAAATATCATTTTCGAATACAAACCAAAAAAGTCGAATAGATATCAGTTGAGTATTGATGAAATTAGATTGTTAGAAAAATTAAGGGGGCGCAACAATGTTTTTTTTTTAAAGGGGGGCGCAGGTACAAAAAGGTTGGAAACCACTGCTATAGAGGGTTGTAATATTGATATATAAAGGGGCTAGCTACTGCCAAATAAATTCAGTATAGTTTGCCTATTTTGACTTGGCTCCTTTGACTAAAGCAGTAGCTCAGTTGTACCAATAGAGTAATGAGACAAGTAAATGGATAAAAATTGAAGAATTGCGTTGTCTATCAATAAACTATCTCTATTAACTTTCACTAGTTTATACATAAATTGTTGTTCTTCTGTGCTTACAGATTTTCTGGGTATATTATACAACTACATAAAAAACTACGGTGAAACTGTACGTATAAAAATCGGTCCGAATCGACAATTATTATTAACAGCAGAATATAAATTTTTGGAATATGTTTTAACAAATTCAAAAATTCTCGAAAAATCTGTCGATTATCGTCATGTAGAACGTTGGTTAGGTACTGGTCTATTGACTGGTGGTGGTTTAAAATGGAAAAAACATCGTCAATTAATAACACCCACATTTCATTATCAAATCTTGGAACAATTTGTTGATGTATTTGAAGCAAATGGAGATATACTTGTTAGACAATTAGGAAATGAAATGGATCAAGATTCGGTTAATGTTTGTCCATTTATAACACTCTGTACATTGGATATAATTTGTGGTAAATATCTTTTTGTTTTACGATTCATTCTCAATATTAATGAATCTTGTACAATTATGATAATTTACAGAAACTGCCATGGACTTTCCGATAAATGCTCAAATAAATTACCAGACGTCTGAATATGTCAACTGTGTCAAGGATATGTGTAATATTATTGTTGAACGAGCTTTTGATCCTGTCAAGATGATCGACATACTTTATTATTTTACGCAAGACTATCGAACAGAGAAGAAAGCCTTGAAGGTGTTACATGATTTTACAAATAAGGTTATTTTATTACGAAAAAATACAAGTAATAAAAATTTTGAAGGGAGATCAAGTCGTCGCAAAGCATTCTTAGATTTACTTCTTGACAAGGAGGACTTAACAGTCGAAGAAATTCGACAAGAAGTTGATACTTTTATGTTTGCCGTAAATAATGTTTTAGAGTAATTTATAGATTTTTAAAAAACTAGAATTTTTTAGGGACATGACACGACAGCTTCAGCAATCAGTTTTGCTCTTTACTGTATTGCTAAACATCCCGAAGTCCAAACGAAAATTTTCGAGGAACAAATACAAATATTGGAAAATCTGGCACGGCCTGTGACAATGACAGATTTAAGAAATATGAAGTATTTAGAGCTTGTTATTAAAGAAACATTGAGATTGTATCCCTCAGTGCCGTTTATTGGCAGAGAAGTTACTGAAGAAGTGATTTACGGTATAGAATTTGAATGTCTTCCACTTCAAATTTTTTCAGTTTCTTTTTATTGTAGATGGCGAAATTTTGCCAAAAGGCTTGACAATAACAATGTTCATCTATGCTATCCATCGTAATCCAACATATTTCCCCAATCCGGAACAATTTGATCCGACACGTTTTGAAAGAATGGATGGATCTATGCCGTTCTGTTATCTACCGTTTAGTGCTGGTTCAAGGAACTGTATCGGTACATTTATATTTATTTAATCACCTGTTTTTTGTAGTAATTATTGTTTTCGTTTTATGTACAGGACAACGATTCGCTATGCTAGAAATGAAAAGTGTTATATCGAAAATTGTTAGAAATTTCCAATTGTTACCATCGATACCTGAACATCAACTAAATCTTGCATCGGAAACTGTATTGATATCGAAAAATGGAATTTGTATACGCCTCCAGAAACGTTCTGCTAATTTATAATTCTATAATTCCTTTTCTTTCGTTTTATTTTTTTATATGACTTGCAATTTGCAGCTTTGTGTATTTTTGTGTAATAAATTTTGCTTTGATTTATTTACATATTTTAATTGAGTTATGTACCATTAAGTTTTGGTAATTTTTTCCATTTTTAATTAGACACGATTTGAGTGGAGATAATTTTGAAGGGAAAACACGTGGGGGACGTTCCCTCTTTATTTTTCAGTTCTTTAGTGACCCCCATTCACGCAAAGATATCTGCGAGATCAGGATCTGCACACACAAAGATTTCATGATCTTCACTTATCAAGCGGCCGACGTGTGTCGAAACGTGATCTGCCGATTTGCAAATCGACCGATTATCTGCAGATCTATCTGGCAGCTATCTTTGCGTGAATCGCTACACTTACAATTAGATAAGTTAGGAGTGCACGTTCGCGGCTCTGCGATACATCACATTCTTGCGTCAGAAATGTTTACGTTTAACCAATCGGAGGCTAGACATGACGCACGAGTGTAGTAATTCTTAGTTTCTGATTGGTTATCGCACAGAGGTGATGTAATACAAAAGTCGTGAACGCACAGTAATAGTTCACAATCACAGATGGTAACATGACGGTATTTAATCAAGAAACAAGACATTAATGCTCATCCAAAATTAAAATAAGTGTTTATTTGACAAAAAAAATCTACATTTCGAGTTCACAATTTCGTACTAAAAGCAATATAATCACAATTTTGTTTTGTAGATAGTCCAAAAGTTTTAAACTAACATAATTAATTCTTGTATTGCCATTTTAACATTATCCGGTACTATACTTCTATCTAAACTTAAAAGATGTTGGAAGAACTTCATGATCGTTATTGAACTGGGATCGTCTTTATTATATTCGAAATCGCCTAATTCTACACGATTGCTATGCTTCTTGATATAATTTAAAACAATATCATAGTATTTTGCCTGTATTTCATTCATACCGCCAAGTTTCTTAAAGAATACTTCATCAAAATGTTCCGTTAAATTTAATTTGTATTGTTTTGTTATTGACAGTCCGTCACCTTTAATGAAATAGCTTTTTACGTTAAAAAATGCATCAAAATAATCAACTGGTGCATTTTCGTCCAACATTAGATGGATTATACGTTGGAAACGTTTAAGATCATCAGAATATCCAGTTAAATTGAATCGTTTCAAGTAATCGTACGACTTTTTCAACAATAAAGTTTTCTTAACTATAATATAGTCGTCAGTTTTAATATCAGGAAATTTGCGTTCTATATTTCCGAATAATCTCTCTATATCGATGATATAGAATAAAAATTTGACTGCATTTATTATTTTCGGGTCGTCTACAGTTTTAATCGTGTAATCTAAAAGTGTTCTTAGAATCATTTCATCAGATTCCAATGAAGCTATGTTGTCTATGATTCTTTTATCTTTAGTGAGACGCACAATTTGATCGAAAATAATTTTATACGACCCTTCATCTATTGTTTGAAATTCTGGTACTACCGATAGTAATTTGTTTGTCAGTAAAAATGATGCGGCATTTAATACACGAGAATTTGCACCTTCGATTAAATAATTTTTACTTTTTAGAATTTGTATTAGAAACATAGTTTGCGCCATTTCTTCCGTTTTATAACTTCCAGTCGTATACATTGCCATTATTTTAGGGAAATCTTCTTTATAAAGAAAATTCTCTAAAATTGTTAAAGTAGCATTTGTTTCTCTATCTGTTGAACATGCTTGATATATTAATCGATCTATATTTGTTTTAAACATATCTTTATACAACAATTTAAGGGACATTTTTGAAGCTTTAATTAATTCAATATTCTGATTTGTATTTATTGTTTTTATTAAAGATGTTACCAATTCATCTCTATTTTTTATTGGTAAACCTGACGTCTGGAGATAGTCAAGAGTCATATTTATATAAAATTGTCCATTATTTCCAAATTTTTTTGGAAATAATTTTATCATATCATCATAGTTCATATAGTTAGTTTTCTTTATTATCGTTATCGGTTCTGCATTATTATTATGATTATCCTCTTTGAACTCAAGTCTATTATTATTATTATTAATATTATTATTATTATTACATTTATTGCACTGACGTTTAATTAATTCTCCAATATATTTTATGATATTTTCAGTAAATTTATCAAATTGCGATCCTCTTTCGTACAATTGATCAATAAATGATTGGACTTTTTTGTTGATTTTAGATAAATATTCAGGTTCTTTTGGTGATGGTGTAGTTACTATCTGTTGTTTATGAAAATTATAATTCGCGTAATAATTATTTCGATTAGGTGGTGGTATTTGAGTAAAATAATATTTTGAATGTTGTTGTAATGGATATAAATTCATATAACTATTGATACTATAAGGATATTGATTTGTTCTTCGAATATTATTAAAATTTATTCTTCTGGTCCATGGATCCAATATTTGTAGAAAATTTCGTTTTGTTTGGGTAAGATTTGGAAATATATTTTTACATTTAAATGAATATTCATTATTGAATAGTTGATTCAATAATTTTAACGGTTCCTTATTAGTATCTCGTAATTTTTTCAATAAATCGTTTATTGTAGAACACACTGTATCCCATGATTTAAACATTGTATTGATTATCTGTTCGGTTGTATCAGCTATTGATAATAAACTCGTATGTGTTGTTGAATCATAATTACGATAATTATGATTATGATTGCACGGACATTCCTGAAATTATAGAAAATAAGGATGAGTTTTAATAAAAAAAATCTATACATGTAGAGGGTGCCCAAAGGCTTTGAGTCGCATTTGAAGGGCTGCATTACGTGACCGATTTGCAAGTGGAAGTCCCTTTGTAAGTAAAAAGGTCGTCTTAGTTTGGACACTCAATATATGTACATTAGAATGAACACTTCTTGGATTAAATGAGCACTACAAATTTCAGTGTGTAATCCGTAGCAAATCATCGATTTCTATAAGGATCCTGAAAATTATTGCTCAAAAACAAAACCAACGCGTTTTAACTACGGTATCACTCTATAGATTATTAGATGAATTAAATTTTATGGTGATAAATAAATAAATTGACATATCCAATTATTCTTTATTCCAATTTGAGCTTATCAATTGAATAAATTGAATACAGTGTTAAAAAAATGTACATACTATTTGAATATATCTATATAAAAGCACGTAGGTAGTTGATTTTATTTCCAATAGAATTGTCACAATATACCCATCTATCATTTTTGTAATAAACGAAGAACTACTTCGAATATCAGCTTTGAGATAACAGAAATAATGTTGGATTTACACCAAAACGGTAGGAGGTGTGCTGAATTACCTCTTCAACTCGAGTAAATTAAAAAAAAAACAACTAAATATTATCTAACCCCGATATGATTTGTTTTCCTAATTTTTAGCAACGGAAATCATGTTTGAAATTTTCCGGAGAAATTTTGGAAAAACTTTGAAAAAGTGTGTCTTATTTTATTGAGAAATCCAAAAATTCACTCACCGTATTTACTAGATGGACTAATAGTAACAGAATAGACACATGGACCGAAAGATAGATTTTCAACATTGTTATGAAAACTCTAATCAAATACTAAAATTTTATCGTGAAAAATTTTCATTTTAAATCACACCAAATCACCCACACATTAATATCCGCAACGACTAAATAGTGAGAACACGAATTTCTCAATAAAAACATTACACATTTTTCATCCCTTAAATCTAATTTTGCAGTCGCTGAGTGCTTTTATTTTATTATCTTCTAATTTGCTCCAACAATAGATTGGAAACAATTAGGATAATTACTGGAACATTTTTATTACAACCAGGATAATTCGTGATAGTTTGATTCTAGTTTATCCTGTTTCCAATTAAATGACGTCATATTGACGAAAAATCATAAATAAATTGAGAAGTTTCAGTGATTGCTAGTATTTTTTTTTTGTTGTTGGTAATATTTTTATAGAAGTACCTACTGAAATAAATAATTGAATTTTGAAATATTCGGAATCAATTTTAGAACTGATTGATAGATATGTGGATTTTATCGCTCTATTTAATTTTCTAATTTTATTATTGCTAAATTTTCCTATAGGTTTTCTTTATTTATTTTTTTTCAAGTTTATTAAGTTTCCTATCAATTATTAACCATAAAAAATGTATTTCGTTACACCAATTTCATTTTAAAACGACTGTTGGTTACACAATGTAATCGAAAAAAAAATCTGAAATATGGATTAACAGAAAGCTCTTTCATATAAAGGCAAATGTGAAAGTTCATTCAACAATAGAGAGGAGATTTAATTGAAAAATATTGGAGCTATTCCCCTCCCCCTCAGGAAAATTAAGCTAAAAATACGAATACACGCATCTAAAGATATTTTTGTACGATTCTTGGCTATTAAATCGATAGTATTATCTCGTTGTGAAAATTTCCATTATTACCATCCACTCACCCCCTTTTATACTATCTCTCGTCTAAAATAATTTAAAACTTTTCTAAATTGATCGCGATTGTTTGGTCGTTGTTTCTAAATTTATCTTTACCTACCAATGATTCCGGCATATTTGTAGTTTCCGGTTTGGATGAATGGTGGAAGTTGGCGCATATGTCTCCTTATTTTTTCCCGTTTCTGTGTGAGTATGTGTGTGTGTCTGGTGCAGCGTCGCGACGTTTACAATCAAATCCCTTGTAGAACTATTGTAGAACAGTACACGAGACATTAACGTCACTACCACCACCACCACCACTACCACCACCGCCACTACCACCACTATCGCCACCACCGACTTGTGCCTATCTAAATTTTAATTTTCTTTATGGATTTTCTTATAGCCCAGTTTAAAAGTGTGGAAGGTTGAATTTATCATTCTCCTAATGTTATTAATGTTTTAATGTATATATAAATTGGGGTGTTTTGCTAGAATGTTTGAGGAATGTTTCGGTGATGGACCTTTTGTGTTTAGGATTAACGAGAACGGATCAGGACCACCACTTTTAACACAGGTAATAAGCTCGAATTTTACAAAATTTCACAGATTTCATTTAACATTTTTGCATAATTTTATTGGATTCACTTTTTTCTTACTGGCAACAGGTGTCTTTTCTACCCAACACTCATCATTTATGAATCTATTTTGTTGGTCACTGATAATAATAATAAAATTGTTAAGAATTTTTTGTAAATATTTAATTATAATCAAACTGAAGTGTTGTTGATAAAAATGGGACATTTTGCGGCTGTAAATCATTAGCAGGAAAAAATCTTCTTCCTACTAGAGTTCCGCATCATATAATAATAATAATAACAACAACAGTAAACACGCAATCTAGACAGTTTTATCAACTATTATATATAATAAATAATGAAAATTAATGAATTTAATATTTGCACGCGAACTATTATAAGAAAATGTCAAGATTCCCTCTGACCCTGACCTGTATCTTTCATTCAACAAAAAAAGGGCACGTTTCCTTATATCAGAGTTATAAAAGTTAATTTCAAAGTTTATATTTAAATGCCACATTAAACTTACTACTAATTATTTGATTATCGTTGAAAATTACAAAATTACTGAAACTTTTATATTACTATAAAGTTACTCCTTTGAAGGTATGCCTGGAACGAGGTTGGCGCGAATATAATCCAGATACCAACGAGCACTGGAACTTATGGTGGAGAACTTCCGGTTTTCCGTTAAATCATCATCGTAATTTATATGCTTGGCAGGTAATTTGTTGAAAATTTGAAGCAATTTTCAAAACAAATGTATAGTTTTTTTATTCTCTTCTAGTATATTAATCATATACCAAAGACATCATCAATTTGCCGGAAAGACAATCTAGTCAGATATATGAGATGTATGAAGAAAATTTATGGTCCAATCTATGATTTTAGTCCGCATGGTTACAATTTACCGTTAGAATATACGAAATTAGCAGCAGAATGCAGTCGTGGTCCACGACCGATCTCAGCCAAATCTGATGATTGTAGTGGATTTTTTGAAGACAAACCGATCTGGATCTGCAAGCCGGTTGCTCAGAGTCAAGGCAAAGGGATCTTTCTATTTCGGGTAAAGTTTAAAAATTCTTGAAAGGTTCTATTGAGAATTAAATAACAATTTTAGAAATTGAGTGAATTAAGTTATGATACAAACACAATAGTTCAACGTTACATTGAAAAGCCTCTACTAATCGGCGGCTATAAATTCGATTTACGTCTATACGTTTGTATACCGTCTTATCATCCGGTAACCATCTATCTTTATCGTGAAGGTTTAGCCCGTTTCGGTACTGATAAGTTCAGTTTAAATGATCTTAGAAATCCATTTAGACATTTAACGAATTCTTCAATCAATAAACTGGGGCCTGGTTACACGGAAATGAAAGATCGAATTGGCTCAGGTATTATCGTTTCTAATAAAAATCAATTAAAAGATAATTCCGAAAGACTTTCAGGATGTAAGTGGAGTTTGCGACAATTACGGCGCTATTTCCAACAAGCTGGTATTTCTGATTGGCTATTATGGCAACGAATCTCTTCTTTAATAATTCTGACAGTTTTAAGTCACGCTGCACAGATACCAGCAACAGTGAATTGTTTTGAATTTTTTGGTTTTGATGTTTTAATTGATAGTTCATTGAGACCTTGGCTTTTGGAGGTGAAAATAATAAAATTATATATCTTTGAAAATCCTGTTTTTCTTGTTTCAATTTAGGTGAATTTAAGTCCAGCTTTAAGTAATGACTGTGATACTGATCGACTTGTTAAGAAACCAATGTTACATGACATGTTCGATTTACTAGGTCTGCCTGTTTACAATACAGGTCTGTCAGTGTTTGATTTATGGTCTGATGATATAAAAGAGGAGAATTCCAAGAATAAATTAAAAAGTACATTGTCTGTTGTAAATGCTGCCGGACGATGGAGACGAAAACAGAAGAAAATGTCAGCTAGGCACACGAATTCATTTACAAAACATAAAAAGTCAAACAGTTCAAGTAGGTTTTGATATAAAAACCGTTCAAAATTTGAGGTGGAACACTTTAGCCGTTTTTTGGCGACTAATGCGGCTTAAGCAGGTTCAACCTGGCTTTTTGCCAGACGCCTGCAGCTATCTTCTGAACCCGTCTCTCAAGTAATTTTTTTATTTTGGCGGTCTATCAGTTCACCGCCTCAAATTTTGAATTTTTTACAGTTTAGGAAAGATTTTAATATTTTGTATAATTCCAGGACCGTTGTCAAGTTTCCCGAAAGTTCCACCCAGCCAGCATATCACTGTAAGAAACGTATCGCTTATTAAATATCTGTTTTGATGACGACTTGTTTTTACAGATTAATGACGACTCTAGATGTACGAAAAAATGGGGTAATGGACGTGACTGGAATTTTGCGCCTAGTAGAGAGGGTGGTTGGATACGAATCTGGCCAATGTCACTAGAACCATCAATTAAACACCCACAAAATATCAAGTTAATGGTAGGTGAAGTGATGAAATTTATAAAAACTGCCAAAGATCTTGTTAAAAATCATCCTGCAGCTTCTGAATGTCAACTAAATGAATTTCTACAAGAAGAGATGAATATTATTGGTGACATTTGGATGCCTGTTATTTAAAATCGATTTCTGCCAAATTTTGCTTGAATTCTCAAATGTCTTCTTCCTTTCCCAAAAAAGATTGCTTGTGATTATGCTTGATTTCTCTTGGAAACTTTTATCGACAAAACAAAACAAAAAAGAAAATTATGCAGCCACTGCCTTTTAAGATTTATTAAAATTTACATTTAAAATGTTTGTTTTATTATTTCTCCATATAGTTTACTACAGAACAATCCATTATTTTCACCGTTTTATGGCACTTTTTTTTGAAATCATACCTACAATATGTGGATAATAGACACAATAGTTCTGTATAATATTTGTAAAGACTAGTACTACAGATGTTGATCGAGATATTTTTCAACAAAATAAATTATAGACAATTTTTTCTTATAATATATAGCAAATTCAACACAAAATAAATATTGGTAACATTAAACTGGAAGCTAAAAATTTATTTTAACGGGCATGATTTTTGCAGAAAGGACGTCCACCTTTAGCGAAGAAGCTTTGGCCTTCTAAATTCTTCTTGCACATCTATTACACAAAATACAAGAATTAAAAACAGATTATTTTCGATAACAACTAATAAATAAAACTTACAGTGCAATTGAAACATTGACTGTGGTAATTGTTATTCAATGCTTCTACCCAACGATCGCCAGCCTCCACTGGGAAGCCGCAAGCGAAACATTTCGTAGTGAACAGCTCATTCCAGTCTTAAAAATTACAAAATTTGTAATTTTTGACAATACAGATTTAGAAAAATGTCTTACCAGCCTCGCAATACGGATTGCCATCTTCGAGGAAGAACGGTGAATTGCCAAACAATTTTCCACAATATACACAATTGAAGCATTCCGGATGGAAGTTCTTTCCAATTGCTTTCAAACAATCTCCTTTGATTTTAGCACCGCATTTTGAACATGGTGGTGCTAGATATTGTTCGAAACAATATTCACAATACAATTGGCCACGTTCTTCAACGAAACCAAGATCATGTAATTGGCGACGACAGGATGGTGTAGCACAGATGAAATGTTCCGGACACCAGATTTTACCCAAAGCCGTAATAAACGGTCCTCTAGAGGTTTGTTTAGGAAAAAAAACCAAGAACGTAAATACAACTGATTTCGTTCTAAGTTACTGGTTACCTGGTTATTTGGTTATTACATTGACAACACACTGGCACCTTACCGTGATCGGGAATATCTTCGGCTTCTGTTATTAGTGCTTCCTTAGTGTTTGCAAATGTTAAATGGTCAGGTAAATTATTTAAGGAACTGTCAGATTTTGGCATTTGATTATTTTGCGACTTGGTAACTTCGGAATACATAGCAGACGAATTATGGGTTGAGGGGATTAAAGATTCTCCAGCAGCATCTCCAGTCTGTTGATTATTTCTAGATGATGAAGATGAATAGGAGGAATGATCAGATCTTGGAGATGAACCTATCGAATCTAATTGTGGAGAATTTGATGGGACTGGTATAGTAATATTGACTTGATTATAAATTGGAACTGAAGGAATTTTAGTTGACGGTTTACCAATTTGCAAACAAATTTCGCTACGTTTCAATTTTTGGCTTTCGTTATTTATCACACTATCATGCTCTAAAAATAAAATAAAAAACAAACAAAAAACTAGTACCAAAAATTAATTAGAATTAATAAAAACAGGCAGAAAGGAGCAAAAAAAACCAACACCCAAAACCACTATCAGTGTACCTGATTTGACTGTGGCAATGTCCACATAGTGGTATTCTCGCACCGCCAATTGAAGCGGTATTTAATATACCCTTGCCACGTCTTGGAGCAACTCCAACAGCACCAGCTTGACGACCACCACCAATACCTGTATTAGGAACGGGAATATTGGACTGTTTTACACCAGGTTTTTGCTTAGAACCCGAAGGAGCTTGCACATGTTTAATTGGAGCAATCTGTGAGGGTGATGGGACATGTTTGAACGAAGCAACTGGTGTGTTTTGCTGTTGAACATTTAAAGGACGTGGTTCCGGTAAAGGATCAGGTTGTTGTGGTTTAGGTTCAGTTTTAGGTTTTAAAAACGATGAAGTTAATGGCTGAGGATTAGTGACATGGATACCACCACCAAGACTTTGTTGCTGTTCATCAATATCTTTAGTGTTGACATTATGAAATGGATAGCTTTTTGTTTTCGTGACATTCTTTTCAATTTCTATCATTTGAGCTTTCTGGGTGCGTTCAAATTCTTCAGTAATAGTTTTTTTACGCTGTATCTCAATAGAACCATCTTTAGATCTTTCGACATTTTGCAAGTGTTTTTGACTGGCTTGTTCTAAATGTTCTAAATGTGAGTATTGTGCCACTGCCATTGAAATATTACCATCTTGAATTTTTTGGGACATTCTTTGAAAACTTGCAGCGTCTTCTATTTCTTGATTTGCCACCATTTTGCAGATATCTCCAGTTTTTTCACAAACCATCTTTCGATCCTTACAAACTATGGTACAAGACTTATCATCTGCTTTAGGAACTTTCACACATACATTTTGCTGACAAGACTCCACATCGAATTGTTCCTGAATATTTTCTAATGTTCCAGATTCGTAATGCGCCCGACTTTGATGTTTTGGAATATAAGTTTCGACATTCTTTTTAGCTGTTTCAAGCCGAAAATCTTGAGGTCTAGGCGGAGGTTGATCAGATCTTAGAGGGTTTTGGGGAGGCCCAGCAGCTGGTGATTTTGGTCTTTCACTACGACTAGTTTTAAATGGTGATACAGATCTAGCTCCTGGACAAGGACTAGGTGATCGAGAAATACCTGGACTTGTTGGATCGAAAATATTTGTAGTAGGTGCAGTATATTGTTGGGCAACTAAATTAGCTTGATAATACGGAATAACGGATGGTGGTTTATTTATTAGACTTGGTGTTAGAGATCCTGGTCTCGGTGAAAATGTTGTATTCGGTGGACGATCTTCACGTACCGGCTTAAAAGTTTGTTCTACTTTTAGATTATTATCACCTGGTTGGACTGTTATTACAGGCTTTTTAGGCACGTTTTCTTGTTGCTGTTTTGGAACATCATCAGTGGATTGTATTGTAATTATAGGATTTTTTGATACTTCAGCTTGAACTTGCTTAGCAGCTTTTTGTTGTTGGAGTCGTAAGGTTGCTTCTTCTTTCTTTTTCATCATCAACAATTCAGCTTCAGCATTTTCAGAAATATTCACTTGATACTGTGGTAGGGTCTCCGGTTTATGTAAAGATGCAGCTAAAGGTAATGGTTTCTTTAAAATTACATCTTCAGCTTGTTTTTCAATAATTTTCTCTTCTTTACTTTCTTTTGATACAGTTTCTGAACGAGACTGTTCAACGACTTTAGTTTCAGTTGTTACAGTTTCTTTGGTTGGTTGTGGAGCTTTTACCGGAGTAAATCTTTCTAAATTAGGTACAGGAGGCGTTGTGGAAATTTCAACACTAAATTGTGAATGTTCGGTAGTTGTATCAAATGAACAACTGAAACCTTTAAATAATGGATAGAAACCTTGAATTTGTTCTTCATCAACTTTTACGTTTGGTTCAACAGTTTGTTCTTTTTGTTCTGTAACTGTGGTAGATGTCTGAATATCAACAACTTTCTGTTCTTCTGTTACACCCGATTTAGTTTCAATACGTTCCTGGAATCTCCAAGGATAACTGGGCGGCTGTGGAGGCTTCTGCTCAGCTATAGGCATCGTATCTCGAACAACTTTAGCTCGAACTGGTTTCGGACCAAGTGTTATACTTTCAACGGTTTCAATATCTTCGTCTTTCTTCATTTCAATTCCAACACTTTCTGGAATTAATGGTGTGTACGAACGGTCTGAAGCTGTTGTTAAAGCATCACGCATTGTTAATTTCCTTTCAGGCTTTGGTAAATCTTTAAAATATTCAGCTAATGGATCTTGTTTCTTTTTTGGAACACTAGTTCCACCAGGTGGAGTAAACGGCTTGTCAGGGACAGTTCTTAGAGCAGAAACAAATTCACTGTCAGGCTTTGCTGGTTTCGATACTGCCGGTTCGATAAATATTGGATGTTCCGGTGGGAAATACGGTTCACTTTCTTCAGGTAATGGTACGGGTTCCGTACCCATCGGTGGGAGTGGATTAAATGGTTCACTTGGTGCTGTAGCTAATGCTGATGCTAGAGCACTTGATGAATGTTTTGAAGGGATTTGTTTAAATGGATCTTTTGGTGGACTATCTGGTAAGGTCTTTAAAGCTTGTACCATTGAAGATTCCCATTGTTTTGGTACTGCATTTTCGATTTGATTTCTCAACTGACATTCAATTGTATTTGGTGTATAATCAGTTAATCTCTTCAATTCTGTTGTTTCTTGTTTTCGTTCGATAAAGGCCGTTTCTTTAGTGGATTCTTGTTTGATTTCAGGTTTGGTTTCTAGGAGTTTTACTTCAGAAACCTTTACATCTTGATCAACTGGTGGCGGTGATTCTGGTCGTGGATGTGTTTTCAATACATTTTCTACTAGTTTTTGCGTTTCTAAACTTTCTGAAATTGTTTCTACACATTCAGTGGCACTCCGCCTGTCTGTTATTTCACAAATTTCTTGTGAGCACAATGATAGTTTTGGTGTTTGATATGTTGCCATTTTATCAATTTCTTCTAATTCTTCACAATAACTATCTTCTATTTCTAGTTTTTTTGGTTTAACCGTAATCTGTGATGGTGGTGGGAAATAAAGAGGACAAGCAGTGGGTACTTCGGGTTCTTCTGGAGGAGGCGGCCACACAATATTCACACTACGACTCTTTTCTAAATGTGTTAATAAACGACAATCGCAGAAAATTAGAGGCGAAAGCAACATTGATAAACACAGGAAAAACGAAAGTCACGAATAAAAAAAAAGAAAAAGCATTAATAGCGTAAAGCGAAAGAGAAAGATTATAAAAAATAACGTCGTAAAAAATAGTATAACATCAAAAAAAGTAGTCAATCAAGAAAACTCTCGTTGTTTTTGGTGGGAATCAAAAGAATTATTTATATTTTCAACAAAGAAAACCAAAAAAAAAATTAGTAACAATTAACAACAAAATCGGAACAAATGAAATTAATGGAGGGGAATGATGCATTATTGCAATTTAGAAAAATGTAAATTTAGTAACAAAAAATTTTATTCCAATAATTTCAGTTGTTCAGAAATTTTTTTACAAAATAATAAAGCTACATTGCTAAGCTTGAGCTATGAGAGATTATGCTAAGGAAAATGGGCGAGGTTTTCGATTATGATCTGTAAAAGAAGAAGAATGAAACAAAAACTATAATAAGAAATAAGAAATAATGATCAAATGAGAAGGTTAACACTGTAAAGAAAACCAACACAAAAACAGGGAGCTTTCTTGATACTATTCTACAACTATAAAAGTTATACTATTTTCTGGGTCTCTTTTTTTCAAGAAAATCCAAATTAGCAATTCAATAAGTTTGTTGAAGCTGTCACACTTTTATACCTCTAAAAATCGAACCGCCTGGTTTAACAGAAGAGAATCGTCCTGATTACAAGGAGAAAAAATTCAAACATTTATACTGAACTAATAGATAAGAGGTATTTGATTTAGATAAATATTGAAATTTACCTGTTGTTGCGGATGCTGGACTAAAAGTCGGTGCCGGAGCTGGAGCTATTGGTGACAGTGGTGCTGCTCTTGGTAAAGTGTTGTAATTGGGGGCACTAACACTTGAAAATGGTCGTGGTGATGTAGAATAATTACCAGCCTATAAAAGAAACATCAAAGTTGATTTCTGAAGAAATACTTAGGTAATCAATACTGAATCACATTGTGTTAGTGTTTTAATATCTTACCTTAGTTAAGAATTTCGTAAACGATTGCGGTGTAGCATTTAACAAATCGTTATTATATTGATTATTATTATAAGGCTCATTCGTTACACTTAGATTTTGTAGCGGTGATAGATCGTCAAATTGTTGTTGCTAAAAAATTTAGTAATTGCATGCAAAATAGAAAGAGACAGCCACAAAGAGTATTTAGTTTGAAAATCTTTTGTATTTTCCAATCAAATAACCTACCTGGTAAGGTTGGGCGTAATTTGTTTTTGGTGATAATGGTGACGGTGATGGTAATGAATGAGAGGCTAGAGCAGCAGAGATTGTGCCAACTGGAGCTTTTCCACCACTGAAAAGAAAATCTCTCAACTTTGAGCTTTTAAATGAAGCATTTTTCTGCGAACTTACGGTGGTACTGTCACTGGTACTAAATTCGGTCCTGGACGATTATTTATCGCTGCTAGTTTGGCGTGAACGTCACAATATAACTTGTTGTTAATATTGTAATAACTGGAATAATACGTAAATTTGAAAGCTTCGTTATTATTAGAAGTAAGAGGATATTTACCCGACGTTCTTCAAAGAAGTTCCACACGTAGCACACTTGAAACACTCTACGTGTAAATTTTTATCTTTAATCCGTACAAATACTCCTCTGGAACAACAAATTTAAAAAGTACTACAAATTATTGGGTACAATCAAGGCAACTGTTGAGGATATTGAAAATTTCTACAGGAGAAGATCTAAAAGAATCTACTTGAAAGATAGGATTCATGCTTATCTACACACAAAAAAAAGAGAAAGAAGTCCATCGGGTCTAGGCATTGAGACAACATCGATCCAACATCAAAGTCGGACTTACACAATAACCCGTTCACAATCGGTGCATCTGGTAACACCACCCTCTTGATCTGAGGGATTACCAGTCGATTCACTTTGTCGACTATTCGATCGATCGTCTACACTAGACCGCAACGGTGTTGGTGATAACACTTTGTTACTACGACCACCAATGGCGTGGCTATGTGTGGCGTAAAAATCAGAAGTGGGGCTTACTGTACCGAGAAAAAAACAACGAAATTATCAAAAAAAATCATGGTTCATTACACAAGCAAAAAGTTTTGACCAAAACGAAGTGCCGAAATATCAAAAATTTTTCTTCCTCGTTCGGGGGAATACGAAAATTGTAAGCCTGAAAGAAATTGCACACAACAATACTTACACTATCAGCCGTTCACAATCGGCACAAATATTTTGACCGGGTGGTAATTGTGGTGTGGGTGGTGTGGGTCTGTTTTCGGGTGCTTGTACATGTCGTAGACCTGCTATACCCAATGGTGCTGTCACTACACCTGAATCCGGTTCTGGATAATAACGCAATTACGAACAAACACAATCCAGACAATTTTCAAAAATTGTTTAAAAAAATAACAATAAAAATAACAAAACCATTTTGATTTTTTGTAATAGAAACGTTAATAAATCAAATCGTAAAGAAAGATTACCTGCTTCTGGTGTTCTTGGTTCTTTCTCGGCTTCTTGGAGCATACGATAGACAGCACTGTTGGATGCATCATAGTTTTTCTCGTTCTTTTTGAAATTAACACTGGAATCAAACCAAATTGGATTAGTAAACAAGTGAACAATTGAAAAATTTTTGGTAAGGTTCCAAGAAAAAAACTCGTTAGGTAACAATGATCTATTTCGAAAAATAAAATTGGCACCATATCTATTAATTCTAAAAACATACCCTAAAGCTCCAGTAGAAAGGACTTCTGTTTGTGCTGATAGTGTTTCAGCTATGCTCTGTTCTGAATAGAGTTTCAATGGTGTATTGTATTGATTATTAACAAATTTTGGACCACCGTTTACAGTACCATTCAACTATTCGCAAATAAAGCAAATCAATCAAAGCACTGATTATAGAAAATTTTTTCAGAATTTACCTGAGGACTGAAGGGTTTCGCTGAAAGATTATGCCCAGTACCAATACTATCAATATTATCTTTTCTATTAGCAGCCAATGAAGTTTTCGTTACAGGACTGGCGTTATGTATTGACGGTGATGTTGCATATGAACCTGCCGGTGTAACTGATGGCTTCCAAGTTGATCCGCCCCTATATAAATAAGTTTTTTGATTCGAAACGTAATCATCAAGGTGGCATTTTTTTTTGTCTAAATATAGGTGTATGAGTACATTGGTTACCTTTGAACAGTAACTTCGAAACTAGGACCAGCACGTACGATCACATCTTGGGCATCTTTATGTCGCAAATTGAATACATCGGTTGAATTGATTCGAATTACTGAATCACCAGCTATAAGTCCAGCACGTTCAGCTGGACTTCCACCGTTGACCTGAAAATTATAGGCAAATTGTGTCAAAAATGACAGGCGAAAAGTGTCAAAAATGGATTTTGAGATTTATCGAGGTTTTATTAAACTTCTGGAAGAATTTCAATCAATAACAGACCTAACGCCAGAAGAATTTCTGGATTTTAAACTGACAACAAGTGTATTATCGGAGGAGGAGACTGAAATTTTTTTGTTATTTATGAAACATGATAAAATCATTGAAAGTGTCAAAGATGACTTTATACAGTTTTATCAATTGCGCAATTTTAATGAACAAAGAATCATCATTTTCATATTCTTAGTAATATTTATAATTAACCAAAACAATTATAAAGAAATGGCAGATTTTCTGCAACAAATAAAATGTGGATATAAGCGGAAAATCTTGCAATATTTCTACAATCCTGACAATTTAAAGAAAGTAACATTATTTGGTTGTCGAGTCTTTGAAGATCAATATATTTTCGAAAAAATCCTTAAACCACTATTAGATAAAATAGAAATTTTAAAGAACATTGAACAATTTCTAGTTAGAAAACCTGACAAGAAACCACCAACAATTCCTGACCAATTAGATGTATTGAAACACATAAAAAAATCACCACAAGTACCAAAAAACACGCCACGCCAATCTTGCGTCAATTTCAAATCGAAACAAGTTCCACCAACAACTTATCAAATGTGTGAAATTCAACAGAATCTCCAGAAAGAATTCGAGAAAAATCGACAGAATTCTTTAAAACTACTGCAAGAGGCGAAGATTTACAACAAATTTTTACCGCCACCGAAACAACCAAAAGATATCAAAAAAATTATTCATAAAGAACCGATTAAAACAAAAAGGAAAATCATTCAAACCAGTAATGTTGAAATTAAAAATACGACTGCAACAATTTTACGTACAGCTAATAATTACATAAAGGAGCAGCAAAGAGAAATTTGTTGTATTGAAGGAATTTTAAAAGCTGGTCGAAATCATGAGAGGTTTCATGAAATTGCAAAAGATCCCCGCCAATTACAACAACAACAAATCGAAGATGAAACTAGAAAGAAACATTTACAAGGTTTATTGGTGTTTGAAGAGGCGATTTTAGCTAAAAAGAAATTATTGGATGTTAACAAAGAACGTTTTCGACAATTTCAAGCCGAACGTCAACAATTGCTGAATCAAGTCAAAGTATGGAAAGGAAAAGAGCGGGAGAAAAGCAAGAATTTAGTAAAAAATGTACGAAATATCGAAGATAATGTTCGTGAATCTACTAGAAAACTATTAGAACAACGTCACGAAAATGTACTAAAAATTAAAGATGAAAATTTGAAACGATTTCAAAACGTTTTAGACAAGAAACAAGACGAATTATTGAAGAAAACGGAATTGATTCAAGAAATCAAATCAGTCCATCAATTAAAAATGGTGAAAATTGCACAGAAAGAATCTAATCCAGATTCGACCCCAAATTTGGGTTTATTGTGCGAAATGTCGATTGCTGAATTACAACAACGACTAAAAGACATGAAATTAGCGAGGCAAGTAGAAATAGAAATGAAGCAGCATAGTGTGATTGATTCTAATAAACGTAAAAAGATGATGATTGAAAATGTGAAAGATTATCTTAATAAAGCACGTAAAATGAAGAAAGAGAAAAATAATAATAACGACTTAAATGGTAGAAAACCACAAAATTCCACTGATCCACAATTGGCAAATTTAAAAACTAGATTAGCCAAGATGCGTCAATTACGACAATTGTCTTAAAATGTATAACAAACAAAACAGTAAAATAATATCCTAAATTGGTTATTTTTGTCAATAATTATCCTTTTTTGGTTAAAACGACTGAAATTAGTCAATGCGATGAGTAATTCGTTCGAGATTTTTTCTGTTTTTGTTTTATTTTTTTGTTTAAATAATCTTTCATATCTAAACACGACAATATAATATAATTTTTAATACAATTGCATTATGCAAAAATTACCTTGAAAAGTCATGCATCAGCGAAAAATTTCAGATAACTTATCATAAAATTTTATAATTTCAAGGCGACATTATGGCATTATATTATAATTGTCGTGTACTGAACAATAATCGATATTATTAAAAAAATAAAACAACATTTTTTAATTTTTAATATCGCGAGGAACAAGATTCAAGAACATATTCTAAGATAAGAACAACTAATAATAAAGTAAATAAATTCGAATTGGAACAAGTTCAAACTGTATGTGTCTCTTCTTTTCACGTTGAAAATTTCATTACTGTCTGTTGGTGTATTCCTTTTGCTGGACCTTGTCTGTATGTTGTTGTTGTTGTGGACAAAAACCCATTTACCTTCGCAATATTTACCATAAAACTACCATAGATGCAATTTTACATTCAACATTCCACTAGAAAATACAATAAAGTCTCTTGAACTTGTCGTAATTTTTTAATTAATTCAATCGTGTTTTTTTTTTGGTTTTTTCATATAAAAAAGTCGCGCTCTTTTACTGGTTTTGTTGAAATGCATTTTGAATACATATGCAAAACAAGACGTGCTATAAGCAAACAGCATATTTAATTGGTTGTGCCGATGAAATTTGAATGTCTATTTTTAAAATGTTAGTAGATATCCTGCTCTCTTGTGACGTCTCTTAAAACATATAACACATCCAAGCATCTCCTTTTGGCTTGTATCTTCAATATTTTTGTACATTTTTGCAATAAACAATTGATTCGACGATTTTATTCTTAGATCGAATGGAATTTCAATATTTGAAAATCAATTTCTAAACAACCAGAAATAAGAGATTCTCTCTTTACGGTCTAGATGGAAAATATTACCAGTTGCAATATAATCTTAACAACAATTGATTGAATTTGTACGTATATGGTTAGATATTTTACATATATTACCAATATAAATAACGAAATGTCTTTTTGGGTAGAATAAAAGCACCTTCACCCAATGGGCAGATGTTGTTGGAATTGTTAATAACCGCATAAATAGCCCAGTATTCCGGTTGTTCAACCACCTGCAGCTATTTAAATAGTCGAGATATTTTCAAAGATTTTGTTGTTGTTGTTGTTATTGTTGTTGCTAATATTGTTACTGTTATTGATATTGAATATGTATTGATTTTAGAGTGCAGGAAATTCAGGAGATAACTCGCTAATCGCTTGTGGTATCCGTTTTGATTGAAGAATTGCAGAGGTTATTCGGAGGAAAAAAACGGATTCTTATAGTGAATTTCCTGACAAACATCTGGTTTATATTTGGAATAGCTTGCGGTTGTGGTTACAGCAAATTCATGCCGACAATATTTGAAGAGACGAAAAAACCAAACTCAAAGAACCGATCCGAAGAAGAGTTTATGGAGTGTTGATTTCTTCGTACAGCCATGTCTTACATCCTTTCATCAATTGAGTTTTTGCCTTTAGATATAAATTTCCCTCAAGTAGTTGTATCATGAAACTTTTCAGGATGATTCAGTAAATCCTCTGGAACAGTTCCTGAAAGAAAACTGTGATTCTTGTCTGCATCCACGTTTTTGAACTTTACTTCTGTCTCGAATTACAACTCCATCCGGTCATCATTCGTGGGTGTGGTGTTGTTATTGTTTCACTTGGCCAAAATTCAAATTTAGAACAAACTAAAATCTCTGGTGTTTTTGATTTTTTCTCTTTCTCTATTCTATTTTGCTTTTCTTTTATTACAAACGGGTATATGTATATGTTGTATGATGTGTGCGTGGAACTGTGTCGAGATAGCCAACGGCCAGTTTCAAACTTGTGCACACGGCACAAAGTTGAATTAAGCTTAGCAGCAGGCAGCAGGCGGCGGGCACACCAGCAGTGGTTTTGAAACGTCTCAGTTTTATAAATAGGCAATAAGTCTAAAGAAATGGACGACGGCATCGACGACGGTAAAGAGACGCTAGGAGGAGAGATGGATGGTTTGGAGAAGGCGTCAGGTTTTTGCACATTGACGCCTCTCATTAACTAGACGACGCCAGGCTAAACAAAAAATCAACCAGGCAAACAAATTTTTATGGGCGAGACCTTCACGATACTGGCTTGGGTTGTTATCAAATTTTCGTTGATTTATACAAATATTTGCTTAATATATGTTGAGGCGGACTCCCAAAATGAAAAAAACACTTTTATAAATAAATATACAAGGTTTCTGAACTATCACAAGATCTTTTCTCATCTTCATTATTATTCTTCTTTCACTTTTGTAGAACAACATTTCCACGTAAACGAACACGCGTTCCCAACAATAAAGCAATTAATCTTGCACTTTGTGCCATTAATTAGCCTAATAACCGACTATTCCGGTTGTATGCCTGTTTTCGCTGTGATTCTTTTAGAAGCAAATTTAATAATTATTAAAATGGAAAATTTTACTATTTGTTGAATTGCATTTCTGCAACAATCAATCTAGACAGTTGACCCAATTTGTCCTATTTTTATTGACCAATTTTGCTCCTTTACGGTCGCAGATCTAATTCTGTCCTGTTTAAAACAATTGTGTTCTGGAAAAATCCATTTGCAGGGTCAAAATAATATCAACAAATATCAGACAAGATCAGTCGAGAGGGTTATTTTTAATTGTTCATTTTGTGGTGGACGTGGTGATGAAAGAGAGCTTTGATTGAATCATAAACATGTATGTATGGATATTGTAATGAGGCTAGTCGACAGCCGCAGGATTTTTACTGACTAGCATTTTACAAAATATCCGCAAATCATTGTCTTTTATTATATTTATTTTAAATATGAAACCATAATAAAAGTAAAAACTTGACATTTTGTTGTTATTTTGCAACATTTAATAATCAACACATAAAGTAAAATATTTTGATGGAATGTGGTATCAGCAACAGTTCAAAGTGAAAGAATCTAAAAAAAAAAAAAATTGTCGCAGGAAGAGGCGTTAAAATTTACACACAAGTTTCAATTGCGAAATATTGATAATTAAGAAAAAAACACACATAAATATTAAATTTATCATTTAATATGCAATTAAAAATCCAGTTACAGATAATTAATAGAATTCGGTCTTTCTCAGAAAAAACGAAAAAACGTTAATTGAAAAATAAATAGTTTGAGCGACATTTTCGCATATTCTATAAATATAAAATCTAAAATTACGCATTTATGTAAGTAGATCGAATTGCGGCAATTTCAGGAGAGATTTACGAAATACCACACATCGCCCCCACAAAAATCCTGATTCATAGTACATACATCCAGAAAAAATTACAAACAAATGATCTGTCTAATGATGATGATGATGATGATGCTAATGATGATGATATTAGTGATCTCACCTTTTGTACAACCAATGGTGTACCGAAATCCTTGCCGCCCTGTAATCGAAATCCTAGATTCGGTGAGATGCCCTTATCTAAACGCACTGTAATTAATGATGCCATAGCCGCACGTTTTTTATTCGATTTTCCGGTGGTTGTTTTTTTATGAAAGGGGGTGGTCACTCTCACTTAATATTCTCACTTTTCCACCTCTAGCAGACTTTAAAATGAAGTTTTTCGTTGGTACAATTTGAAATAAGTGTATTAAGAATGTTCGTGGTCGGTCGCTACATTTCGCAGATATCTGCTTAAGGAAGGAGGGGACTATAACTATATAACCATCGTTTTATTAATAGTTTATAGGATAATATTATAACAAAAATGTTTATAGGATATTTCGTGTGCTATTTGTAATGATTCCCTCTATAAGATATGATATCATCATATTATTATAAAGGGGGTTTATGGGTCAGATATTTACAACTGGAGCGATAACTTCTAGTTCTGGATCTTGTATCAAAAAATTCCTGGTACTATATTACAGGAATCACACACCATTTATTATATGGAATTTGAACGGGACAGACAAAATATAGACTTCCCGGACGGAAGTGTTGAAGAAGATAAAACAGCAAATAGAACAATAGACAAGAATTTTTATCGTAATTTTCTCACATATTCAAGTGTGGGTAAATCGAATTAATATTATACATGAAAGCAATAAACTGGTAAACGTTTATTTCAAAATATTTAACATTGATTTTAAGCAATATTATTGTCATAAATTTCAAGATTTATTTCTGCAACTGGTTGGTATTTTATTGTAGGTGGTATCAACCAGTTTTTCAATCTATATAATTAAAAAATTACAGGGTTTTACAATGCGCGCCATTTAAACGAATGTTTGATTGCCTCCTAAAATACATCTCCTCTCTACGATTAATAAAATCCAATATAACACAAATATAAAATCTTAAACAATAAAATATAATAATTTATAACATTGATAGGTAAATAGAATTTTTGAAAAATACAAGAATATTTCTACAGAGTATCCAACCAACAATACAACATTAAGCGCAACTTTTTTGAACTGGACAGGAACGATTAGATTTCTAACAAAAATATATATATATTTCTAACAGTGAAATTTCAACAAGTGCTACTTTTCCTAGAGAAAACTGTTCACAAAAATATATCTCACTATCAATATGGATAAAATTGTTTTGTTTGCTGTTTTTTTTTCAATAATAAATTATTGTCTAAAAATACCACAATTTCTATCACAATAATCTCAGCTTATTATTATTTAAACAAACAACAAGCAAGTAAACATCTCCTACAACTAACTATGAATGTATTGTCTGATTCTCACAATTAATTAACATTATTATTATTATTATTATTATCATTTTGGTACCAGCAATAATTTCAGTAATAACGCGACCTTACAGTTATCATTTAAAAATTAAAGCATCCTTATCAATACAGCAACATTTCAATCTTATTTTCCAAACAATCAATCAATCAATCAATAAATGGGCAAAATATTGAGCAAAAGCTTGCAATTATTGTCGACGACACAAATACTAAAGAGAGCTGTACTTGTGAGAAAAAAAATTATTTCTTAGCTTGAGCAGCTTGTCGTTTTAAATCAGATCGTATCAAAGCTGTCAAAATTGCACCAATTAATAGCATTATTGACATAATCGAATTTGCCCATAGATCATTTAAATTATTAAAAATCACCGAATAAATACTGGTAAAAATTATACCGAAAACTTGTGATGCAGCATTCAATAGACCAGCCGATGTACCTTCCGGTTCTGGATACGTTAATTCAGCTGCTAATTCAAAACCGACTGGTAATAAACCGGTCATAAAAAATCTGTAATCGAAAAAAATGTTACACAATTTTTATAGAAACGTTTTTATTTATAAATAGATTTACCCCAGTAGAGCTGAAACGACATAAACAATGGCAATACCTTTAGATAGAGTGAAAGTAAAGACTACCATTCCAACTAATGAGAATGCATAAACAGCTAATGTAGTCTCCCTGGAATTTAATTGATATAATTGAGGGAAATTTTAATTTGTTTCTTTTTGGGTTTACTTGAATCGGTGGAATTTATCGAGGACTACTCCACAGGCAACAGAACCCAGCATGCCTGCCACAACGATAATTAAACCGATCCGGCCAGCATCTTCACCACCGTTCTGTTAACACAATCGATTTATAACGTATGTGCTGCGAAAATACTAATAATTTGAAACCTTACCGGGTAGTACTGAAGGATGATTTGATTAAGCAACGTTGAAATCGCATAGAATATACCGACGTTAATCCCGTAAGCTGTCAATAGTAGAAGATAAGCTTTGTTGGACAAAAGATGTTTAAGGGATGTAATAAAGCTAGCAGAATCTTGATTGTCTTGTTGGACTTGAGCGTATGATGGTGGTGTAGGTGGTTCGTTTCTAAAAACTTTAAACATTTCCACTGATTATCAAAAAATCAAAATTCTTGTAACTAACAACTTACATAATGCAATTAAAATTAGTAGGGCAGAAGTGAAGATAGCTATCGAAAAAAACATGTGGAAAAGATCAGTTTGTATTTGGTCTTGTGTTGAATTGCCATCAATTATCATTGGGGGTAGTAGGAAGCCAATAGCAATCCCCAACTAGAATTAGAAAAATTAAGTGGTCCAATAATCATATTTTTACGACTGTCCCGTCGATTATTAGCGATATTAGGGCTTCAAGCGGATGCACCAATATAAATAAATATTAAAATTGATGTCGTATTATAATAATGATCATAATAATAATAAATAACTTAATAACACTTTTATTGGAATGATTACACCCACACATGTATTTCCTGATAGATAAGAACAAAAATGTTTATACCTGATTTCCAAAAACACCAATACTACATGCTGAAGATACTTGACTGGGTCCAAACCATACAGCTGCCAATCGTGCCGGTACTGATAAAACGAAAACTTGTGATAATGCAACGATACTTTGTCCAAGAAAACCAACCCAGAAACGATCTGGTGCAACTGAACCAACTTTTATCCATGATCCAGTACAGGTACCGACAATTCCAATTAGAATTGCAATTCTTAGACCCTTTTGTTAGTAACTTAGTTTATTTTTTCTTAATAAATAAATGTTTTGCAACAAAAACTTACAAGTTTATCTAAAAGATAACTTCCGGGAAAAATAAATGGAATGTATAGTATCATATAAATCATTGATGTCCAATCGACCCATGTGGTTGAAACACCGTAAAATTTCGTAATCACATCAGCAATTATTGAATACTGGATCCATTGCATTGCATTTGATGCAGAAAATAACACGAAAAGTACCAAAATAAACCAACGATATTGATAAACTTTTAATTTTTCAATTTCTGGTAATGTACCGATTCGATGTTCTTCATCCATTTTGACTTTAAATGTTCAGAAGACAACGAACTAAAACAGAACTCATAAATAAACAAATAAGGTACAAGAATTTTAAGTTTTTTATTATAAAAAAGAAGAAAAAACAATAACAATAAAAGTCAAGGTTGGACCGGTGTAATCTTGAAACGAATTCGACTTCTTTCTAATATCGAATGTGAAGAGATAGAGAAAAATTTGCTGGAAAAATCAATTCTTATGAATGAATCCGATTGGTTATTGGAGGTAAATAAATAGAATTGTGGCTTAGAAAATTGACCACAAACTAAAATAGAAGATTTCCGTTAAAATATTTATTATTGTTGTTATGTCATGGAATCATTAATTCATCACGCATGATTTTTTCCACAACAAAAAAGAGAATATTATATTATTACTACCTATTATTGAAAAAAATCATAAAAATTACAATAAAGAAAAACCAATGATAAGAAGTTTGTTTAATTTGTCTGGAACCTGAAGGACAATACCTGATTATTTTTAAATTTTATCAAAAATTGTTGGGGTTTTTGTGCAAATCTTTAAATAAATACCTGATTAAAATAACGAAATATTTTGCAAAATACGTATAAATGACTCATAAAAACAACGAAAAAGGCGTTCTTGAAGAAGATTTGGCGAAAAATCAAACAAAAAAAATGGAGTAAATAAGAAGAAAGTTGCCAAAAGCACAAGATTAAGTGGAAATAATGGTATAAACTTGCTTGTCTTGTTGTATCTTAAATAGAAAGTGCAAAGAACGGAATGTCCTAACTGTGATCCTCGAAAAACTGGTCACTTTAGAGAGGGAAAGGATAGTGATAATCAGCCACTATCTGATATAAAAGTGATGGTCTCGAAAAGTTCAATAAAGTTTCCAATTCTTTATCCTGAAAACTTCACAAAATCTAAAACCGACTGTAAATAGAACGAAATAGATAAAGAACTGATTAGGTACTAGCCCTACTACAATAGTATTTAAAGTTCTACTCTACTATTGAGGATTAAAATTCAAGTGACACTTAATTAATAATTAGGTAATTCAAAAAATGAGTATTTTGATTTCATTCATTCTATTGTTCAATAATTAATAGAAAAAATTCTTATCAACATTAAAGTCCGTTGGTGTGATGCTTTGTTTTATTGTATTTTTCAAAGATATTTAGAAACTGCAGTAAAATACCTACTTGAGTGATACTTGAAAAATTACTAGTAGTACCTTAAAGTAAGTAACCCTGAATCAATAATTGATCAAATACAACAATTAGAATCTCTCTAATCCAAAGCAATAG
>JAZBHA010000264.1:57399-83027 GCA_037464855.1 Iselma pallidipennis | reverse complement strand
CATTTCTAAACGAACTATTATATTTATCATCTTCGGGCTAAATTTTTCCATTTTTCGCTCATCTTTTACGTAAATAATGGTACCGTTCAAAATTTTTAACATTTGTGAAATCATTCGAGGAGGTTCTCGACAAAATCATGGTCATTGTCATCAGTATCGGTATAGAACGAGGATGTTGGTATTCTGTACGCAGTTCTCATCGACTTGTTTTACTACACCACCAAAGGACTTGAAGAATAAAGGATGTGTAGATCAAATGTAAACATGGCCAAGAAGAGGCCAGTTTGGCATACAATATTTCAAACAGTATTTGGTGTGTTAATCACGTATTACCCTTATTCCTGCCAAAAATTTCCATCCATATCCTTTATTGTATAGATGTTGTATTTATGCACTATTGGGCAAGCTTTCAACTGTAACTGGGTGGCGGGAAGACCAGTCCCGAAGACTTGACTAGGACTTGATGATAGAATATCGTTCAACTGTTGGGTGATGGTCTTGCTATGTATCTCATCGAATAATATCATCCTATGGGGGGTAAATACAGCTAATAAGCTAATAAGATTGTCTAAGTACTCGGCTATTTTTAAATAGTGGCGAACACAGGTAGGTATTTGCAGTTTCTCAGTGACGTACAAAAAAAAACAGCCGATTGTATTATCAAGCTCAAGAGTTAGGAGTCCCTGAAACTTGAACTTCATTATTTAGCTTCTCTTCGGCACTTATGCAGCTCTTAGGAGTTAATCAAAATTGACGTTCATTGTGCATCCTTTCGGATCATTAACATCCGTTACTTCTCAACACTGCTTGAATTCTTGTTCAGAGCAAGAAACCTTCCTTTTTTTATGGGAAATCAAGACTTGAAAGTCTCATCTAACATAGGCAGCCTCTAAAACGTTAGAAATCTTTGTGAGTTGTATATCTACGTAACCATCGATTAATCTGTTTTGTATTCAGAATAAAAATAAATTTTTTATTAATTTTATTTTATTTTCTCAAATTTATACACGCAATCTCTTCTTCATTTCTTCATTAATTGCAAAAAAATGTACAATTTATTGTTTAGAAAGTCAATTTTTTTGTCATGGCCATCACAACTGTTACTTTACTATACAAAACAAGATTGTTAGAAATCACGAAGTACATCGTCTGCATTCTTGATTTTAAACTCTAGCTGCATAATGCAAATAAAAAAAATACATACAAACAGACATATATACAGGAAATTGCGAGAAAGTTCTCATAAATCCAGTTTTTCTTTTTGGCCAACTAATTTACAATAAAACCAATTAAAACGATTGTTTTATTCTTATATCTAAAGTATTCACATTGTAAAAAAGTATTATTTAAAATAGATAATAATATAATAATAATAATAATAATAAGACAAATAATACTCGGCACATATTGCACAATACAGTCAGATCAAATTAATTACAAAAAAAAAACAACAAATAAATTACGCTTTAATTGGATCTAATTTTTGAATATCTTTCACCAATGAAGCTGCTGTTAAACTTAATTGTCTAGCACGAGACATCTTCTTCGAACGTTGGTTCCGTTTCGGATGTGCATGGTAATTATGTATTTTTCCATCTTGACCACTTTGTTGTTGTTGATACAATTGACTGTATTGATGATTTTGTGAAGGAGATGATATTGACGGTGGTGCAAATCCTTCATAATTCTGACTAGAATGTTGTTGTGATGAATAATCTTGATTATCCTGTACATAACTTTGACTATATTGTTGATTATAGTTTTGTTGTTCGTATGTTTGTGGTGTTTGTTCATAATTGTATTGTTGATTTTGTGATTGTTCTTGATAATATTGATATTGTGTATTATCAGGTTGTTGTTGATAAAAATACGATTGAATTAAATCTTGTTGATTCTGTTGTGGTGGATTATAATAATATCCTTGCATTTCAGGTGTTTGTATTTGTACAGCACTATATGACGATGGTATTACTGTTTTCGTTTCAGTTTGACTTTTACCAGCTTGATTCTTATCAGTACGGAAGATAACTCTTGTATGTGTCTCTTTTGGATAATTTTCATGTGTCAATAAACCATCATCTTGTTGTTGAACATATTGATACTGTTGTTGTTGCGGATATTGATAATTTTGATTATTTTCAACTAATAGATTCTGTACGTATTTCGTTAATAATGCTTGTATATCGATTGAATTAACTGTTGACGCTAAAGGATGCGATTGTGGTAGATTTGGACGTAAAGCAGCTGTCGGGTCGGTTAATTGACTAGGATACACTTTTAGTATAATAACAGGAATCTGTGGGTCATATTGTTGTGGTAATTGTGACGATAATCCATCAATTTGTCCCTGATTATTAATCGTTGAAAATAACGTCGTTCCTGGTTGATAGAACTGTTGGATTCTATGATTCTGTTCTGGTACTCGATAAGAAACTGATTTTTGTATATCGACATATTGAGTTGGTTGTCGATTTTTGAAAGAACTCTGTATCGGACCACGATACGGTGGTATATCATGTTGTGAATATTTATATACTTCGTATCTAGGTGGTGAATGTGATCCAAAGAAACTCTGATATCCGTAACCCAGTGAAGAACCTATCGTCCGTTTGGAATTCTTCGATGTTGTTGAATTTTCATTTGGATCAACAATTTCAATTGCAATAATTGCCGGTTGTGATTTGATTGATTTACCAGTAATCTTTTTATTGAGGACAGGATTTTCATCTTTTGTCTTCTTTATTGACTTACCATCAACCAGAACATTCAAAAATACAATCTGGAACATGTTATATAGCATTATTATTACTTAAAATTGCCGTGATACGCTTTGTTGATAAGAAATTGAGAGTGAAATTAATTCCGGATTCTCCTATTTATCTAATAATCGAGCTGATGTAATTCAGTATCATCTGCCAAAGAAGACTTTCACTTATAAACGACTTTCTAGATTGAACTTATTATAGGAGATCTATAAAAGTCTATAAATGATAATGGCCTTATACTTGATTACAAACAATTTCGATCTCTTATTTTCTTCGAAAAGATTTTCAATTGAATTGCCAATCAAAATTATTATGCAAGAAAATAGAACCGGAAGACGTAATATTATATTATAAGCTAAATATCTCATTTGTCTTTTTATTATTATTGTTATTATTATCGTGATTTAATTGAAGTTCAATCTGAAGTGAAAGTGTTATTGTAGTGTCATGGATACACAAAAAAAAAACACCGAAGGTATTAGAAAAAAATTGCGTAAAAGTATCACATCTATGTATTAATTTGATTTTAATGTTTATCATTGAATTTGTTTATAAACATAACACTTTCAAGGCTCAATTACTTAATTGGGATGTCTGACAAAATAATAAAAATCGTTCAGATTTCGACATTATTTAATCGTTTTCAATTTAAATAATTAGACTACATCACGATAACGTCCCATTTCTAGAAATCAAAGCCGAGGAAAACACGTTGATTCAAGAATAATCGGGTAGGTGTTGATGGTTTTCCAGTGATTTGTATTCGAAATATTGATCAATTTCTTGCAATAAGATTCATTCGGAAATATCAACTTTCCTCTATAACTTTTGGGAAAAAAAAGTGAAAGTTAATAAATTTCAGGTATCCGATAACATATTTGAGACAATTAATTTTTGGGAAATTAATTAAGTTTCGGTCAGTGAAGCTCTTTTTTTTGGAATTTCCGATTTTTTTTGTCTTTCGCTTGAATATTAAATATTTTGCTATATTTCCGATAAAAATCATGACTTTCTCTCTCAGACATGACGCGATGAATTCCTATTATATTATCGTTATTTTAAGGAAGACACGCTTCTAATTGTTGTTGTTTTTTTTTTGTGTAAAGGTGAGAGACTAATTGTTAAATAGTGATCGTGTTCACTATTATTCACCAAATTGATAGTTTTCTTTTCTACAGACAATACCTACCAAACAAAACACTATTGTAATTATTGTTTAAAGTATGAATTACTCAAGATATGCTACGGGAATGAAAGGAAAACCGAAAATTTTCTATTACCACATATTAATTTATTTCGTAACTTTAACAAAAACTGGATTAATTTAAAAGATGGAACGTGAAAGAATTTCAATTGATCCTTGGATGTATAAACAACAATTATGCGCCCTCTAATTGTTAAAACTTCTCTTATTTATTGTTAGAATAAATGTTGTTAAATTAGCACTGTTCGAACACTTACCACAACAATCAACCTCATTATCACTGTTAACATTCCTACTTTTTTTTTTAATCCAAAAACCACACAGACTCTTCTTGACGACTACAACACAATCACCCAAGTCCCACCATCTTATATATTCCAACACAACTCTACTATATATTCTAACATATCCCTTCCTTCCGGTGTAAATCACACAAATCCCTCTTAAATTGTTATATCTAATAATTTATATTTATACTCATAAACAAAAAAATTGTTCTTATCTTATCAGTGAATTATAATATAAATGACCAATTACCTGCAGTTTCCTTAATAGAAAATTAGGGTAATTATCAACGATTTGCATAAAGTGACTGGTTTTTCGAACGAATATTCTCTATTCGTGAAGTTGTTATCAATAAATTATTGAATAAATTTAATATCAAAAGTGAACGATTTTGCTTTTTTCTGATTTTGTTAGAGTAAAAGTACAATTTTTACTAAAAAATAAAAACGGACCCAGACGTTGTAATTGTCAACTTTTTTTTTCAAATAATGTCGATAAGAATCATAATTGTAGGAAAGATGGTTCTATTAAATCGTGAAAGCTTCTATTGTTGGTGATAATGGGTGATTTTATTGTCATTGTTCTGGATCTAATTGACTTTAAAAACTTGTAAATTTTATAATAATAATAATAAAATAGACATGATTTCTTTAAAAAATATGAATTCTACCACGAATAATTTCTTTCATGAATATTTGAATATTTTTCCCAATTAACTATCTCTACCACATGACGATGATCATGATCATGATAACGTGCATATGATGAGATTTGAAGGCGAAGGTTGGATGAATTCATCCATATACTTTCTAACTTTACTTCTAGACTATAATTTGCATTTTTTATTGTTTATACTTATTCTATTATTTCATTTCATTTTGATATTAAAATAATAAGACACGACGAATCAGTTTCTGTATGATAAGAATGCGGAAATGTTTGCGTAATAAAATTTCGTACAAAAAACTGAGATATAGATGGTTGATGGTCGTCTTCTAATTTAGTTTCTTTCATTAGTTCTTGTTAAATTTCTCAATTTTTAATTAGATTTCTGTACAATGAAAGTAGAGATCAAATTTCGTAATGATAACACATCCAGAGGTCATAGAATTTCTAATCAATAAGAGAACGATTAATACTTTTTCATGAACTTCTAGGTACCGGCTACCAGTGATCGATGGTCAACAGTGAAAGTTGTTTACTTTTATTTACTTTACGCACAAGTATATTCATTTCAATTTCCTTTAAATTATAGATGCATTTCTGTTGATGTTTTATGTATGTTTTTTACATCTTTTGTATATTTTTCTTCACGTCCTATCTAGTATCAAATCTCTTGGAGAATCTGTGAATAAATCTGCAAATGAAATTGAACAGAAACTATAGTTGAAATATCTATTCTTTTTTTTCTTTAATTTCAATCAACCATCTGGAGACTGACGTGAGATTTTAATATAAAAAAATTCGTCTTTTCCAATTCTATGACGAAAAAAAAATGAATTTCTACATATGGAGAATATTTTTAGCTTTTATATTGCAAAATATGATCGCGCTTGCAGAAATTTTCCTTACAAATTTTCCCCGTCCTAGTTGTTAAACAAATTCTAGACCTTCGCACAGTGTACGTGTCACTAGAGGAAAATTAAACAACACGACAGTTGAATGGAATCTCGTCCATTATGAAATCCTTAACAAATAACAAACACTTGTCTCTAAGGAGCGTCTTCATTCAATCAATTGGAAATCCTAACGCAACGGTGTTACAAAAAAAAATAGGAATATGGTGTCTGACAACGATTATGATTTGACGGAAACTACTCTCAATTAAACACTAAACGGTAATGGTTCTAATTATAAATATTTATTAAAAATCAATAAATAAAGGTAAATTTTGACCAAGAATACAGCCTCGTTTCAGTCAAATAGAATTATGACTTGTTATCAAGTTGGAAAATACTTTTTCCTTCAAGTTCCTCTAAAATTCTCTCTAAAGTTTTACCTTTCGTTTCTGGTATCATAAAAATCATAAAAATTAAACTTAAAAAACAGAAAGTAGCAAATACAAAAAATGGTAAATACATTCCATAGATATCACCAACAATTTGATAGAATTTCGTTACAATTGATTCAAATATACATAAATAAATTACAGAAAATGCAACTGCTTGTGCTTTAATATTAGTTGGGAAAATTTCAGCTTGCATAAGTGGTGGAATTGGGAGTAAACCTAAATTTGACCAGAAAACAAAACTAAATAATGCAAATAATGGTAACCAATTGAAATTAGTTAAATCAAAGTCTGTATTTGTAGAAATATAAAAATATATGCCTAATAGTAAAAGTGACGATGCCGATCCAATTGCCGAGGCAAATAATAGTGGCCGTCTTCCAAGACGATCGATAATAATTGAACACAATGATATTGTTATTAATTGGATAGTCATGTAAATTAACGTTGCAATTTGAGGTGATATTACAGTTCCACTTTTTTGGAAAATTAGTTGATTGTAAGAAATAATAGTTCCACAGCCACTTAATTGTTCACCAGTTCTAAGTAAAATTATTACCGACAGACTCTTTCTGTATCGTTTCTGTGTGAATAAATTGAAGAAACTTGTGGGATTTTCCATTTGTACCTTAACAGCTTCATTTAAACGATCGAATTCATCATCACTCACCAATTCACCCTTAAGTAATTGCAATACATGTCTCGCATCACTAATTCTAGATTTCATTAAATAATAATACGGACTTTCTGGTATCCATATACAGGTGACAAAAAATAGAGCCGGAAATAATAAACTGATTAAAGCAGCAGTTGATATACTAAAATACGACCCAATTATATTAACAAGAATTATTCCTAATGCCCACATAGATGATAGACAAACACCTAAAAATCCTCGAATTTGTGGATTAGAAATTTCACCAATATAAGTTGGTGCAATTAGAAAAATCATTCCATGTGGTATGCCTGATATAAAACGTGCTAAATAAAATAACCAAACAGTATTTGCAAAAGCTATAATCAACCATGTTAGACAATATGGTAGAGATGTTAATAAAAGTGTCATTTTTCTGCCAATTTTATTCATTAAATAACCACCAATAATTGCACCAAAACTAGCTGATATTAATTCAATTACTGCTATCCATGCACCATCATCACTACTAATTTGTATTGAATCAGTACCATTTAATAATCGTGGTAAAGATGGTGAAGTCCATGCCATATTGAAACCAGTACAGGTATAACTCATCATAACTAGAAAAAACACTTTTTCAGGTAAACTTTTATTAGGAAATAAATTACTATTTTACCAGATATTGCGGCTGACAATTGATAAACTTGTCTAAAGGGTTTTATCACTACCATTGTAAAAATCTGATGAAATACGGGGGGAAGAATCTTTCAAAATACTCAAATTAACAAACAGTAGGATAGATTTATTTGTTTTTTGAATGGAGTCGTTAAGAATTTTACTATTATAGTGAATATAGAATGGAAAATATTATAATTATATACGTAAATATAGAAAATACTGTAAGTTTACATGCAATATTCTTATCACTAGACAGAATGCAATTATGTATGTGATCTAAATAGCGTAAAAAATTATCGTCTAGAATTTTTCTAATTTTACATAAACAACTAATAAAAAGTTTATAGTTTTAGTTGTTAATTATGGTAAATAGTTCATTTATAACAATCAATTTATTGCTATTCATTCATGTTTCGAAAAATAAAACAAATAAACATGTTTAAAGAACATAGTGAATCGATGGAGACAGTGCTGTATAGAAACATTACAGAAATAAGACAATTTCGACTTGGTCCATTGTTTTTTCAAGAGATTCTCGTTATATCAGCCAAATTCTGCGGAAAAAATCCTTAGGGCCTCTCCAAACATAGTGGATTTGCGTAATTGCGATGAGGAATAATTAACAAACATCACACTGGTGTTATTGTTTGTTAATTGAGTTTAATTACTAAAAAGTCTCTATTTCTTTCCTAGCGACTGCTTTCTAATACAACTGTTTCACTTCAATCTGTATTATACCCGAGAAAAATGTCATAAATAATAACACCAGTTTGATTTTTGTTTATTACTCCTCACCGCAAATACGCAAATCTACTACGTTTGGAGAGGCCCTTAGACAGTTAGTGTTGTTGCACGCGGGACAGTTTCTGTGATGCTTCTAAAGCACCAAAATTAAACAAGATAAAAGTTGACTACAGTCTCGTAGGACTGTATTCGCAAATAACGAACATTTGACTCTAATAAATCTCTTATAGTGACTCCACTTCGCTCAGTTAATTAGAATTGGCTCCTGTCTTGTAATAGCGTGGTTGGAATAGGAACGTGATTTTTACAACAACCAGGATTGGTTCAAAATTCTTATTTTAGTGAATTTTTTATTAAAAACACTTATTAATTTAGTTGTTTATTTATTTATTGTTTAACACAATTATCACTTGGTACTAAATTGAAAAACGCCCTTTCCCTCAAGTTCTTCCAAAATCTTCTCTAAAGTTTTACCGTTCGTTTCTGGTACCATAAAAATCATAAAAATTAAACTTAAAAAACACAAAATAGCAAATACAAAAAATGGTATATACATTCCATAAATATCACTAATAATTTGATAAAATTTCGTTATAATTGAGGCAAGAATACATAAATAAATTATAGAAAATGAAACTGCTTGTGCTTTAATATTAGTTGGAAAAATTTCACCTTGCATTAATGATGGAATTGGTAATAGACCTAAATTAAACCAGAAAACAAAACTGAATAATGCAAATAATGGTAACCAATTGAAATTAGTTAAATCACAGTCGGTTTTCGTAGAAATATAAAAATATATTCCTAATAATAAAAGTGAAGATGCTGATCCGATTATTGAAGCAAATAGTAGTGGTCGTCGTCCAATACGATCGATAATAATTGAACAAAACGATATTGTTATTAATTGGATTGTCATGTAAATTAACGTTGCAATGTGGGGTGATATTGTTGTACCACTTTTTTGGAAAATCATTTGATTGTAAGAGATAATAGTTCCACAACCAGTTAGTTGTTCACCAGTTCTAAGTAGAATTATTATCAATAAACTTTTTCTATATTTTTTCTGTATGAATAAATGAAAGAAATTTGTTGGATTTTTAATTTGTAATTTAACAGCTTCATCCAAACGACTGAATTCATCATCATTTATCAGTTTACCTTTAATTATTTGCAATATATGTTTTGCATCATTAATTCTCGATTTCATTAAATAATAATAAGGACTTTCTGGCATCCATATACAGGTAACGAAGAACAAAACAGGAAATATTAAACTGATTAAAGCGGTAGTTGATATACTAAAATACGACCCGATTACATTGATAAGAAGCATTCCCAATGTCCACATTGATGATAGACAAACTCCTAGAAATCCACGAATTTGTGGATTTGAAATTTCACCAATATAAATAGGTGCAATTACAAAAATAATTCCATCTGATATTCCTGATATGAGGCGTGCTAAATAAAATAACCACACAGTATTTGCACAAGCTATAATCAACCATGTTAGACAGTACGGTAGAGATGTTAATAAAAGTGTTGTCTTTCGTCCAATTTGATTCATTAAATAACCACCGATAATTGAACCAAAACTAGCTGATATTAGTTCCATTATTGCTATCCATGCACCATCATCACTACTAATTTGTATTGAATCAGTACCATTTAATAATCGTGGTAAAGATGGTGAAGTCCATGCCATATTGAAACCGGTACAGGCGTAACCCAACATAACTGGGAAAATACTATTTCGTATGAAACTTTATTAAGAAAAAAAATTATTTTACCAGAAAATGCCGCCAAATATTGGTAATTTAATCTAAATAACTGTATTGTCGTAATTTTAAAAACCATTTTACGGTAGACGAATTTTAAAAGTACTTTAGTCACCAATTTAATGCACTGTTTATTGTTGATGTAATGGAATCGTAAAAATTTCGGACAATATAATGTATTATATATAGAAAAGTAAATGTTATAATCATATGTGTATGCACATATTGAAATTATTCTAATTTTATATGCATTTTTTTATCACTACAGACAGACTAAACGCATGTATGTCATTTGAATAGCGTAAACATTATCATTTACGTACTATTTTTCTTCTAATTGTACATAAAAGTCCTAATATCTCATTTATTGTCTTAGTTTTGCCCAAGTACTTGATTGCCCAAAGATTATGCATTTTGAGGGGCCCCGAAACTCATCTTTTCTAAATTTTGTGTACTTTGAACGCCATCTCTTTGGATACGTTTGAAAGTTCTCTTACCGTTTACTTTTAACTACAAGAAGTAGGTTAATTTAGTTTCTATTATTTAGAAAGTTTTCATCATTTTCTTTTCAATAACAGAAAACTGTAACTAAATAAAGGTAGATATCTGTTAGACTTGTATGTCTTCCATATACATAAAGGTATAATATGGAACTTGTTACCAAATCTTAAATGTATATTTAGTATGTCGCGATAATTTATTAGAGTCACAGTACCGTTAAAAAGGACAGACAAACCATAAGGGCGAAAACGATGGCACAAAAGGCCTTTCAACTCGAGTTGCAGTGGAAAAAGAACCTGAACCCGAGTGATTGGGCGTCAGCGAATCGCACAAAGACTTGGCGCATAGTATCTTCCCCGGCGCATCCACCATTTCTACACACGAACACAAACGGGATGTTTCGCTTTTTTCCTACAGTTATTTACTTGTAATTGCTTGTAATAGCAAAATGACTTCCACTATATGATCACATATACAGGGCCGGACTGAACAGGGACGTATATGGGGATTTCCACAGAGGCCAATGAGTCTCTGGGGGGCCAAATAGAGTTTGGGAAACGTCGTCTACTCTTATCAGTTTTCCCTGGATCAAAAAGACCTAACCTTCAGTTTTATCAATCAAAAGTAATCAAGTATGTATAAAAAGAGTCAATTTATTTGTGACATGTCCACTTTTAGTACTGACAATAATACAAATACGAGAATATACTCGTATTATAGCTTTAATAATTTATCCTAAACTTTTTACTTTATTTTTACTTATTGCCAATTCTTCTTGAATTAATTCTAAACTTTTACCTTTAGTTTCTGGTATAAAAATCGCTACAAATCCAATATTAATAAAACAACAAATTGAAAATACTAAAAATGGTAAATACATTCCATATGAATCGTTAACGATTTGAAAAAATTTCGACATAACTGATGCCAGAACACAAAAATAAGCTTCACCAAAACAGGAAGCAGCTCCTTTAACATTACTTGAAAATATTTCACCTTGCATTATTAAGCCCATTGGTTGTGTACCAATATTAAACAAAATAACGTACATTATTAAAGCAACAAGTGGTATAAAATTAAAACCATTCAAATCAATTGTTGTGTTTGTTTTTATATAGAAATAGATACCTAATAATAGAAGAGCTAAACCTGAACCAGTTAATGAAATGAATAATAATGGACGACGTCCAGCTTTGTCGACAACAAACGAACATGCTAATGCAGCTAGAGCTTGTAATGATACATAGATAAAAGTACAAATTTCTGGTGATAAAGAAGTACCACCTTCTTGGAAAATAATTTGTGTATAAAATGTGATAGCAGCTACACCACTCAATTGTTGACTATTTCTTAGAATTGTCGTTATAAATAAACCTTTAAGATGTATTCTTTTTGTGAATAAATCTAGAATTTTGCCAGAATTTTGCATTTGTTCTTTAACAGCTAGTTTCATACAATTTAATTCATCATCAATGTTTTTATTGCCGCGAAATATTTGTAACACTCGTCTAGCATCATGTAAACGATCCTTTAATAGAAAATAATACGGACTTTCTGGCATCCATATAAATGATATAAAAAACCAAACTGGAAAACATGATGTTATTAGAGCTGTTGTTTTTATATCACAATAAGATCCAATAATATTAATTAATAACATGCCAGTTATCCATATTCCAGATATACTAGCACCAAGAAAACCACGTATTTTTGGATGTGCAATTTCACCAATATACAATGGTATCACTGTAAATGCTACACCATCTGGTAAACCGGCTAATAATCTTGCTAAACAATACAATAAAGATGATTGTGCAAATGCTACCATTATCCAAGCAATAAAGAATGGAATTGCTGATAATAAAATTGATAATTTTCGACCGATTCTATCCATAATTGAAGCACCAATTATACAACCAATTGGACCAGAAATCAATTGCATGATTGCAATCCATGAACCTTCATCGGTAGTTATTTGAATTGTATCGGTTCCATTTAAGAGTTTTGGTAGCGATGGTGATGGCCAAGCGTAAAGCATCCCACTAGTCATGATAATCAATAAAGCTAGAAAAAAGTGTAAAATTTTATTCAGGACATAGACAGTTTTGGTTAATTATTCTCACCACTGCCATCAAATACAGGATTTTGGCTTTCTATTTAAATAAAAAGAAAGGATAACAGTAAAAGGTTCTTGGTGTTTTTTTAGCACCATTAAGGACTGTGGGAGGATACCTTCATTTTGCCTTTCTCTCATGATTATTAGAGAATCTGGTGTGGGTATATTTTTTTAATTATTATTTTATAAGAGTGGATGTTTCCTGTCGGTTGTAGCTGGATGGATAGTGAGAACAATTAGATAGGATATGATCGAATAAAGAGAAGATCCTGAATACTTACAGGAGAATGTTGCTAGATATTGCCACAAATTATCCATTTTCGTGGAAAATCTCATGGAAACTCGACTACTTTATAACAATTACGCTTTTGTTTACTACAGACGCTCCAATCATTGTTTAAATTATTATTTTAAATAAAAGACAAGATGATTTTCATTGTATTTTAGATACATGTTTAGTCAATAAATATTTATTCAATTAATCCCGGTTTTTTCATGTTCTTGTTATTAATTTGTTTGTGAGTTAATCCTAGGACGCCTGATAAGAATTTCAATATAAATTTTGGAAAATCAACAGTATTAACAAACTATTTTCGTAAATGATTTATTATCCTTCTTTAATACAACAAAACTGTATAAAAAATAGTAAGAAAGTAGAAGCAAGAAGATAGAATAACAATACTATACAAGCTCAAGACATAGGTACATATATTTAACTGGCCAATAAATAATTTTCAAAGAAATCGAGGCATAACAATAGACAAAGTTATTAACAAAAATTCGCTTGATAAATATTATCTAGGAGTAACAAAAAAAATTAATATTTATTTTAATGATCACGTTTTTTAAAAGAATTTTTAGTCAAAAATCAGTACAATTACTTGTGGTAATTATTTGGAATTTGATAATTAAGATTGATTGTACTTTCAGAGCTTTGTGGTCGTGTTTTAGCATATTCAATTTTACCAATTGGTTGTGTTGTTTTATATGAATTATCGAGACTGTTAACTTGAGCTTGAGCTTGTTGTTGTTGTAATTGTTGTTTATATTGGATTTGTAAAACTGATGGTACATAAGAATCTAATAAACTTTTCGGTTCATGTTTTGCTGTAAAATATCTAGTTTTTGGTTGTGGTTCCTCAGCGTATCGTATTGAGGGTACGACTTGTTGTTGTGGTTGTGGTTGTGGTTGTGGAACAACATATTGAATATCTTCAGTATATTGTTGTTGAGTTTCTGGATAGACGACAGTCTCAGGTTTTGTTACATAAGCCGGTATATACATGATGTATTGTAAACCACCGCTTTTAGGATCGACATATGTTTGGAATGATGTACTTGGAGCGGCGTATTGTTGTAAATAAACATATTGTGGTGTGTAGTATTGTTGCTGTTGTGGTTGTTGTTGTTGTTGTTGTTGTGCAATAGAATTATCATTAATAAACTGTACATTTTCATATTGTTGATAATTGGATTGTTGAACAGGTTGTTGATAATAAAACTGTGGTATTGTCTGATATTGTTGTGGAGGTATTGAATGATATTGTTGTTGTTGTTGTTGTTGTTGAGGTGGCGGCGATAGATGTTGTCGTGGTGCTACATATTGTTGTTGAACATATTGCTCCCTTGGTTGTTGTCGCAAATAATCTGCCACCGTTTTGGCAGGAACAAATCCAAAATTTGTCGGTGATTTTGCCGGTGTTGTCCGTGGATGCTTTTCAGATCGTAAATTATCACGTTCTATATCTTCTAAACTAATTTTCTTATCTTTCGTGGCGGCTGTCACCATTACCAGTAAACAACAAAAAATTATATAATTCTGAAAATTAAATAAATCATTTTATTAAACAAAAATAGAAACTATTCGGGATTCAATTAATTAATCCGATGATAATAGCAAACATTTTGATTACACTAGAATTATAAGTGGTTCCGGTGATTTAACAAAACAAGATCCTTCCCGAACTAATTAATAAAAGTCCAGCTTAATAATAATCACTTAGAATCCTTTCACTGTTATTATCATCAATCACTAATACACTTGAACAATGTCACAGCGATTATTGTACAAAACAACCAAAAAAAAAACGTAATACTTACCATTTTTATTGTGAAAGTGTAGTATCTAGAAAGAAAGCCCAATACAAAATAGTGTCTCATCTGTATCTGGACCTGTATTTGTACTTTCTTCAGTGAATGGGATCATTCACCCTACCTAAGGAAGCCAAAGAAGAACAAGAAAGGAGAGAAAAAAATGGAAAAATACATATAGTATATGTATTATTGCTACATATATTTATTTGAAAATTGCTTACAGGCTTCTTAAATAATTACCATTTGAATATTTCCTTATATTCCGTTATTACGTTAGGACTAGTCGGCCGAAACTTGAAGATGAAAGCTTGCAAGAATTTCCTGAAAACCACACCTTTTCCGGAATTTTCATCAATTTTTTTATTGAATTATTCTATAATGTTCATTGTAATAAAAAAAAGTAGCACGCAAACTTTGTTTTTATTATTAATTTGAAATTTCCTAGACGTTTTTTCTAATCATTAGTATCATCATCAACATTATTATTATTATATAGTGATGTCTGTATATGTGTTATGCAACTAATTACAATGAAACTAAGTTAATTTTACAAATTAAAACAGATGTTTGATACGATCGAAACAAATTTCTTTTCATATGTGTCGATTGAAATCGATTGAATTCTAATTATTAGAATTTTAATAAATTGATTTGATTGATTTTCGAAACAATAGCAAAATTCGCTCTTACTTTTCCTCGACAATCATTTTTTTTCTCCTCGTATAGTCTACATCTTCATCCTTTCTCTTCTTGTCTTTTTGTCAATAAAATCAATAGAAGAGAACGTATACGTGTGTGTCTTGTCTTTCCTTTTGAGATCGTATTCTGTCAACTATTTACAATCACTTTGATGGATCGCTAGCTATTAGAGCATTTTCAGAATTTCCATGTTTTACCTTCAACTCAAAAGGGTATAATTTTGTTGGTGATTTCAAGAAACATGACCGGGTAAAAGTTTGTGAAATATTCAACTAATTGGCATATAACTCATGTATAACAATAGTGTCTTATTTGTTTTTAAAATAATGTATTATTTGTACTCGTATGTCTTTAAACAATAAGCCACGGTCTGTTGCAACAACTGTATGGTTTAAAAATTTATTAAAACACTATAGTCGCATTCAGAACAACCAAGGCTGAAAATTGCCTTATTAGAATATTCGTCAAACAAAAAATAAAAACAAAAGTACTTGTTCATGAATTGAGAACTAACTAATTTATCGTAATAAATGTCAAATAGAATTATGAAAACGATCAATTTCCGAATATTCACCTGTCTTTCGGATTAATTTTATTATTATATGGGTGGCATTTTATCTTTTATGGTTTGTAGAGATAGTTTTTCGTGTTGTTTTCTTTTCCATTTTTTTACGATGGATTATAAGTGAAATTTAGTAAGATCTGATCCTATTCTTGATCTATTCTTATTCAAATTGATTGTTTTCATCAATTGATAACTTTCTCGATTGATTACTAATACTACCTACTATACTAGAATGTTTGTCGTTGTTTTATTAATTGGAGCATATCTGAATTTCGACCCGAAAAAAACAACAACAAGTCAAGAAATAACATAATTAAGTCGATGTTCGGAATTTAATTAATTAAAAGTAAAATTTATTTCGTTATATAATAGAAATTTGATGATTTATTGATGCAATTTCCGTCCGAAACTCGTTTATTTTTACTATAAAAATGTATGTTGATCATTTCACCAGGAAAACAACTTGCCACAAAAAAAATATGTCGTTATGTCTCAACCATTCAAGTTTTCTTCTTTATGGTAGACTTTATTATTATATTATAATTGGGCGAGGCTCTTGGTTAAAAGAAAGTGAAATGTATCACACACATCTCTCTTTATGTGGGCAATATTGAGAAGGCCGTTGCACATTCGACTTTGTGTACTGATAAAATAAGATGACCTTTCTCTCTGTCGTCTATCCACTACTTTCTTTCTGTTTTGATTCCAAAAAAATAATTACAAAAAAAAATTCCACAACATATAGCAAGATTTATTTTTATTGTGGCTAGAAATTAACAGAAAAATCCGTCACAACACTACCATCCTATTTTAAACAAAGTCATATAGATCCGTAATTATTGTTAATATTTATAATCAAAACATTCACTTACGCTTTCATTACTTTATTTGATATTATCTTGAAGTCATTTCTAAATTGAATTTGATGAATTTTTTATAATAAAGATTTCTAATTATTTATGCATATTGCAACAAAATGCAGAAAAACAGTAAAAGAAAGCTGGCAAAAAGTCATCACCTATTATACCTAATTTCTTTTCGGATTTTTGCTTAAAAATTGGAAAGTCATATAAATATTAAAAACTGTGTGTGAAATCATGTCATAATTTTACACAATTATGTCTCTAATAAACAACAATTCAAGAAATTATAGAAACTTCTTTGGAATCATCTAATTCAGCGGTTCTTCACCTGTCGGCTGTGAGCGCCCGAGGGACTGCAAGATCCACACAGGAGGTCTCAAACAAATGTTAATTTGTTAGCCACAATCAGTAAATTAGTAAGAAACATGTAATAATCGTTCTATATATCAAAATTTTTCTCGTATTGCTCATTAATTGCATTGAGAAATCCTGATGTTTGTCGAAAAAGGAAGAATAGAACAGACGTAACGGAAATATCGATGCGACCACAACATCCACACAGGAGGTCCACCAGGTCTCAAACAAATGTTAATTTGTTACTCACAATCAGTAAATTAGTAAGAAACATGTAATAATCGTTCTATATATCAAAATTTTTCTCGTATTGCTCATTAATTGCATTGAGAAATCCTGATGTTTGTCGAAAAAGGAAGAATAGAACAAACGTAACGGAAATATCGATGCTTATGGCAAAATACCCAATTTTTGCCTATATAATTATCGATTCATATTAATTGTTTTGTTACTGATACTGCTTCTATTCATTTTGTTTCACCCTTTGAATACGCCCACAATTATGTTCATTTAAAATATCAACAGGATAAGAAAGTTTTCTAATTATGACTTTCAATGAATGAATCAGCAATGAAAATATTGCATTCACTCTTCGATTATCCTTTTCCCACTTTTAATTTACAGTTTAAAATAACAATCTACCTATGTAGTTCTAATTTGTTCCAAAACTAATTACAAACAAGACAAGTCTGATGTTTGATTAATGATTTACTTTTCTGATTGTAGACATTGTTGATGATGTCTTCAGTTATAGATTTGAACGTGATTGACTACATTCTTCAATACACAAAAACAAGGATAATAATGTCTTCTTTGAAAAAGTTTGGCATGTTTTTGAATGTCGGCCTTAAATACCTTTCACCTTTGAATTGGTATAATTGAAAAAAGGAAGATTGTAAAGAAAGATTAATTTCTATCAAATAAAAATCTTATAATGTAGCCGCCAGGTCATTTTTAAATTATTATATTATATTAATTTTTTTTCTTGAAATCAATATAATCACGAGCTTTGTTGTAGCTTCAGGATAACGTGCAACTTGTGCCTGAAAATTGAAAATAAATACATCAATTATGGAATATTAACTAATTGTTTTATCTTCAAGCTGTTCGTGTTTAGAAAAATTCTTTAGTTGTTAATTTTCCTAATGTATCTATTAAGGAAAGCTCGATTGTAGTAGTAAATTTAAAAATTGTGATCTTCAATTAAAAAACTCGATGAAAGTAGTTTGTAAATCTGAAATGAAAATAATTCAATGAAAGTATATTATAAGAAAAACCTTTTTTGATTTGTACGAGAAATGGTTTTATAAAAAGAGTAAATAAGAATGTTGACAAAAAGGTGTGGTACATTTATAAATCAGATAAATCTTTTATCCATTTTCTCTTTCCAAATTTTCGCACAATATTCATCGAGATTAAAGTTTGCTTTTTTCTCACATATTTTCATGTAAACGTCAAATCTTTAGATATTCCTCCATGTTTGACTTGATTTATTTATGTTGCTCTTTTTACTAGTTTGCCTTTTATCACATGTTTTTTAGTCGCTATTGGTAAAACGTAACGAGTACGAATATATCTCTTAACTGACCTACAAGTATCAAGAATTTTGAAAACTTGCAAAATCACTTCAAGACTACTTCTAGAGGCCCATGAGGCCCTCACCGGGGAAACTCGGTGACGCTGTAATGGGTCAAAGGGCACCAACGTTGCAAAGCAAATGCTGACAAGCTAGCCCTCAAACCGTACGGTGCGGTGTTTGCTGTTCCGCTGGCGCTCGACGTCCTGTATTCCCTGGCAAACGAAACCAGTTCTAGATCTCATGCAATCCAGTGGCAAGAAGCGCCTGGCTGGATGCTCCCGAAACTGGCAATACCAGTGCCATCCAAATGGATCACAAAATATTGTCTACAACTTTCCAGAGAGTACCTACGAATTTTAGCGACACTCTTACCGGAGACTGTGGACTAAGGGAGCAACCTCACCGGATAGGGCTAGAAGACTTGCCGAGGATGCGAGGACGAGGACGAGAATGTTGAACATGTTTTCTGTCACTACTGGAATCCAGATCAATAATTTGATGAGATGATTATGAAACTGGCCAAAGACAATGCAACTGCAGCCCTTATCATGATGTCGTCTGCCTTTTTTTTGTTAAATTGTTGCCCAGAGTTAACTTTTTTTATTTGAGTACTCTTTTGGCTTTGCTTGGATGGACAAACTTGTGCAGTTTTTGGAATGGAAGTTTTGGGTTTCATTCATTAGTGAATAGCTTGTTATCAGTTTCCTGAAGCTGCGGTTGATTAAATGATAAAGGGAGATTAATTTATAACAATTTTACAATCAATGTTCGTATTCTAAATGTCCTTTATCTTAGAGTTACTAGTGTTTATTGCAACTAATATGTTAATCTGGAAGTCATATTAGTAATGGATATGGTATCATCTCCCTAATGGATTATTTTAAAGTGGACGTCATCTCATTTACTAATAGCTTCAATAAGTAGATAAGATCAATAACCAGTGATTTGTAATACATATTCTAGTTTTACTAGATCGAGATTACTTATCTATACTTATATATCAACAAAATATAATAGTTTGTTGAACTCTAATGTTTTCTATAATACTATTTCCCTGATATCTAATAATAGTAATAATTATTACATGTTCTTGTTAATTTCTGGTCGTGCTTTCTCTAATATTTAATGTTTTTACTGTTAAATTGTAGTACCTATGTTTTACTTTACTGGCGAGTGATGATTAAAACTGTAATTGAATTGATCTTTCTATATTGCCAATTATTTGTAAAGAGCTTCCTCATTTCAATAAATATTTTATTTTAATCTTCGATTCTTACCTTTCTCTCCTGATTTTCAGTTCTCTCTAAAGGCCACCCTTAGAGTTGATTCTTTGGAATTAAAAATTGCTTTACTGCAAAAAAGGAGTCTGAGCTTTAGCACTACTGGGACCAAATTTAGGAAAAATGACGATCTAACATCTACGACTAATGCGACTATTTTCTTTAAAAGGGTGATTGTTCCTGGAGTATTCTCTGCGAGATATCAAATCTTCATATTGAACACTGTGGAATTTTTCATTGATTGTTTTTTTTAATCTACCGGCAAATAGAAAATTTCTACAGAATTTAAAAGATTCCGTTTTATTTAAAAAGGGGGCCATGATGCGAAAAACTGTTATTACTTTTTAAAACCACAATATTTGTACGTGTTTATGATTTTTTTTCAATTTTCTCGAACTTTGTTATAATCTTTTATAGTCGTCCTAAATTACTAACAGGCATGTTTAATTGATTTATCGGTTAAATTATGATCTTTTCTAATCTGTTTCAAGCTACTGATACGCGAAATTTAAATCCTGAAAAGTCAAAAATGACACCAACATCCGAAACATAAAAGCATAGCTAATATAAATCATAAAAAAAGACAACTCGATAACATCTACACAATCAACAGTCTTTTATATTCGATCTCGACGAATTGGTTAAGAATATAAAAACCAGTAGATAGGTAGTTCCGTATTTTGTCAGTTTTTTTCTTCAATTTATTATGTGGATCAACATCAACTTTCTTCTTTCATTTAATCCTTACCAATCATGTGTGTGTAGATATTTAATACCTGTGATCGTTTTATATTTTGATTTAATGATCTGGACCATTCTCTTTATAGATTTCTCCATTACAAATCTACCTATAATTTACGATAATCAGTTAAAAAACAAAATAACACAAATAGATACTTATTATGATAGATTTAACTGTGAAAAAATCGTGGGAAATTCTAGAAACTCCAGTAATTTACTAAAATAATTATAAGTTGTTATAATTCAAACAAAAAAATTATCAGTTACTACTGAAACGTTAAAGATGTATTATTAATGTTGTTTTAATAACTTCTTGTATTAGAGCGATAATTATTGACTAGAAGAAAGTTTAGTGAAAGATAATCTTTAAATCCACAAAAAATACGTGTCACAGATTATTAACATAAACAATTATGATTTTTTATAGAAAAAAGGAAACAATCAACAATTTTAACAGATTTTATTTATATAAAACAATAATAATAATAATAATAATAATAATAATTATAGAATAATTAAAACAAATAACAATAAAAATGATTGTACATAAAAAGATGGAACAATAATCGACTTATCAGTCTTAAATTAATTAACAACTAAAAACAACAATTTCATAAATATTTCAATAATTTATCCTTTAGTGGTATATTGTGTTTTCAGGATATCTCCTGTACTACTTGTTGGTCTGATATCATCTTTTAATTGTGGACTTGGTACAAAATCTTGTTCGCCTGTATTAAATTTAGATGAATACTGTCCATTACCACCATTATTATTATTATTATTATTTGATGTTGTTGCAGATATTGCATGGAAATTTGTACCCAAATGATTGGCTAATTGTGCTTTAATTTGTGCCTGTTGTTCGGGTGAAAAATGTTCAAAACCAGTAACAATTGGTGTTGCTGTTTTTATTGGTGTTGACATATGTTGTTGTGCAGCTAATTGAGCTAAATGGGCAATATGGTTTAATTGTTGGGGTTGGTATTGTTGTTGTTGTTGATGGTGGTGATGATATTGTTGTTGTTGTTGTTGTAATATAGTTGACTGGGTTGCGGGTACTGGTATATAATTTATATGATTTGTTGTTGGTGGTGGAATAGCTACTAATTGGGGTTGTTGTGTTACAAAATAATTTTGTGGCGCAACAACTTGATGTGCATAAGTAGCTTGAACTTGTTGTTGTTGTTGGTGGTGGTGTTGTTGTTGTTGTTGTGGATGAATAAATTGATATTTTGTTTGTGGATTATTTTGAATTAATTGCAATAATTGTTGAACGGCTGGATTGTTGCCATAAAGAAGACTTGATGGAACAACAGCTGGTTGTGCAATAATTATCATAGCTTGTGGTTGTGGCTGTAACTGTGGTTGTGGTACATAGTAAGGTTTATGCATTATCTGTATTGGTATATATTGTTGTCTAATTGGTATTTGTTGATATTTAAATGGTTGTAAGAATAATTCTTGTTTTGGTACAGACGGTGATATAGCATTGATTGTTGATACTGTTGGTTTTGGTTTGATTTCTTGTTTTTCAGATGAATCAGCTTGGACTAAATAGACAATCAAAGAAATGATCATCTACAACAAAATTCAAAAGAAAAATATGATAATAAAGTAAAAATAAACACAATATGTCACAATAGTTATAATTTGTATAATTTAGAAAGTTGTCGTTTACTTACAAAAATCTTCATATTTTCTATAATAAATTAATCCACGACTTTTTCAAAAAACACACTCACTCTCACTGTTGAAAACTATATCGTTGAACAACTCTTTAAATAGACCCCTCTCTTGAATAGTAGAAATGTAACATGTAAGTGGTGGACTTTTCTTCATATATTTCCTAAATCCCATCCATTTTGGAAAGGATAGGAAAAGAGATAGAATTTCACTCAAGTTTTTATTAATATTATTATTATTATTTTTATTATTTTTACAAATGAAGAACACTTTCGCTACTACAATATTTCAAACGGGTTCTCCCATTTATTTATCAAAACATTTAAATTTGTCGGTTAATTGTTCAGTTGCATGTTTGTTGAAGATGTAACTATGCTATTGTCACAAGAGATGATTGGTACTTCAAGTATAATTAGAGTGGAAACTTGTAATTGACATATTTTTAGGGTAATTTTGCTCAGACTGGCTACATTCTTTCATATATTCTCGAATCATTATTTAGAAAAGTCGAGTAAAATTAAAATGAGTTTTCTGGAATTATTCGATAATTCACTGTATTTTTAAACTAAATTATTGAAAGTCGGCAGCTCGATGCCTCAGTTTTCTATTTTTTTACAATATTTTTAGCCAACTTTTTCAGTTTGCTCTACTAAAAACTAGAAATCGTAGATATGATAAAAACAAATTCAATAACTTCTCTAGACGTGATCTTTGCTTAATTGATTTATAGAAATTTTGAAACAAAATCCGAAATTTTTTTCCTCAAAAATGATTCAACAGATGTACAAATCAAACATCTTTTTACATGGAATTTCCGTGATACATGTAGTGACAAAAATAAACATTCTTTTACTTTCGTTTGTAATGCAAAAAAGAAAGAAGATGGAATTAATTTTCTTTGTGGTTTCCGCTTGTTCTCTCCCTCTTGTTTTTTTTTTTCGATTCATACAATCGATCATTTTCACGTTTACAATAATATTACTCGATCTAAAGTCGATTTTGAAATGTTATTTTCCTAATTAAATCGTTCTATAACTTTTATTATTGACCTAGATAATACAGGACCGTATCGATATTCATTGGTGAATGTCAATATCACGGACACAACAAAAATGAAGTAAATTTGCTAGTGTTTCGGTAAATTATAAAATTTCGTTACTTTTATTGTTTTTTTTTTGTTTGTGTTTCACTATAAACTGTTTAACATTTTTTACATATTATTGATAGCGTAACTAATTAGTCTATAACACTATCAATTTTAAAAACAATTAGTAAAAAGTTGACTATAAAGAAAGTAAAAGGAATTCGAAGTAAAAAAAAATTTGGAATACAATTTGAATAATTTGTTACAAATGACTGAATTTTTCCTGAACGTCTACAATCCAAGTTAATCGCTATCAATTCGACGATAAAATCGTTATAATTCTTAATTATTACTTTCGTTACTATTATACCTGTCGTTGGACGTAATTATTTTTCCTTTCTTCGAATTTGAATTGTGTAGAATTTCTCTTTCATTCATTACTCGAAAAAAACAACAAATTGATGAAAGAAGTTTCTCGAATTCCATTCATTTTACGTTTGATCGATAACATCTCTTCCCTTAGAAACGATTAGCAACCAGCAAACAAGTCACTTTTGAAGTTTAGTTATCAGGTGAAGAAAATGGTGATTTTGCACGTAAAACATCGCGATCAAAGTCAATTCCTTTATCAAACTGATTTAAAATCGTCAATTGATGATGTTGCTACAAAGATCGTTGCTATTTATAATGGTCGTTTGAAAATCGATCGTATCTGTTCTGAAATGGAAGAATTAGCCAAACATGGTACATTACTTCCACCGGAAATGTTTGGTTTAACTGATGAACAAGTGGAAGAATTGAAAATTACTGATCCATGGAGTGATAAATGTATACCAAATGGTGGTTTTACAATCAATAAAGATCCAATTGGTCGTCGTAATGGTAAACAACCATCTAAAGCAATGCAAGATATTCTAATGAAAGCATGTAAAGATGCTAAAGAGATGATTTCTAAGAATTTAGTTACAAAAAATCAATATTTAACACAGAAAATCGTTCAAGAAGCTATTAATTTATTGAAAGGTGCTGTTATGATTGTTTATCCAATGAAACTACCACCACATGATGTTATACGAATGGAATTCGAAAACATTGAAGATCTAACTGGAACACAAGCTTCTCTGGAAGTTATTGATCCAACAATAGCACAATTATGGTTTTGTGGTAAAGAAATGTATCGAGATGGGAAAACAGTCGGTGATTATGTTGGGAAAATTGAAAACACTAAAGTAACTCCAACAATAATCAGGATTTTCTTGACTTATTCCAAAAAAATTCCATTTTTTAGGTCGTTGTTAAGTTAACAAAACGTGGTGAAGGTGCACCTGGTCGTGAACCAATTCTAACAGAAGAACAACGTAAAGAGTTCATGTTACAAGCCTATCGAAGACAGGAAGAATTGAAAAAATTAGACGAGGATGATGATGATAGTTTTTTGAATTCAAAATGGGCTGATGGTATGAATTTGAAGAAATCATTTCATGGTTTAGAGAAAATCACCTGGCGACCAGGCAAAAAGTAAAAATTCTATCATCTCAAATTTCAATTCAATTTATTAAACATAATCAGCTCATTATAAATATTTATATTTAACGACATTTTTTGCGGTTTGTTATTTTACAATAATATTCAACTAGTTTTGGTTTGTTGTTGTATCAGATTCGGTACTTTTCTTTGGATACATGCTGTTGTTTTCGGCTTCTTTTAGTGTTTCTCGTTTATCAACATTTGATGATTGCATCTGTGTTGTTTGTAATAAAAGAGAATTGTTAGTTTTTCATTAGAATAATCAAAAATTTACAACATTTAAATAAATTAAATAATGTAAGACTTACCGAAGATGGGGCGAGAGAGCCTCCCCGATATTGAGCCTGAAAACCTGCACTTACACCATCTCCAAGGTTAAGTGGATATTCGTTACTACCGGCTTGTAATTGTGGCTGTAATTAAAACAAAATTTAACA
>JAZBHA010000264.1:23898-44782 GCA_037464855.1 Iselma pallidipennis | reverse complement strand
CTTCTTATACCTGTCTTTGATTTATACGACTAATAGTAAAATCGAAAACTACAACAGAATTATTAAATTTTATAGATACGGATGCATGAAAAGCAAAATAATTCGATTTTCAGCCAAACCGGAAGTACAGTAGGGCGTCAATTTGGCGATATAACTAATGTCGGTTAATTAAAAGATCGCCTATGCAAGTACATTCGTCTAAGTAAGTACTACCACTAGAAGATTAAGAAGAAGAAGAAGAAAAATCAACTTTTCCAATTATTCCGGATACCTATCGTTCTGCTCTACTGTAATGTGAAAATATTTAACCAGTTTCTCTAAAAAAATAGAACATATGATAGCTGTAAAGATTTATTTATTTGTTTCAAGGATTTATTGCTTGTCTTAGCATCGCAATTGTAATGTTGATAAACGTGACCACATTTTTCTCACTCAAAAAAAAAAATTTATAACACATAAATTAGTGTTTTATAAAATTTATAATTCCCAACATGTCTAAGGGTGAGGATACACGGAGAGATTTTTCTTTCCAAACGTTTCCCCTTCTCTAGTGACAAATAAAGAGGAAACTATCTTTTATCTTATTCTCAACACAATAGAGATAAAGTTAGGAGAGATAAATCTTTCCGTGTATCCTCACTCTAAAATAAAAACAACTTTGCTTAATTGACTATTTTATTGAGTTTTTCGTTAAACAAATTACAGTTATTATTAGAAATGGATATAAAACTGTGTTAGCTTAAATTAATTAATTTTTCTTGTCATCTTTATTACTTTTATTGGTTTCCTTATCAACTTCTCTGCCATATCGTGACCAATGAGGAGAAACTTCAGCAAATGGAATATTAGTTAATTGTAAGTGTAATGGATCAATACCTTGGTTAGCTAATTGTGCATTTAATAATGCTTGTTCTTGAGCTCCATTTAATGTTGAAATTGTATGTGGAATTAGATCAGGTCTGGAAGTAACTGCTTTAATTTCATTCCGTAATAAAGCTTGCTGTTGAGCTAGAGCAATTTGTTGGGGTTTACTCAAAGCCACCCTCTGGATTGGTTGAATTTTTGTGCCAATATCTAAACCAGGTCCTACAAAACTGTCAGTTTCAACTCTTTGGATATTTGACGTAGGAAGCAAAACAGGACTGTCATAACTTGATACTAAAGTTGAACTAGCAATACGAGGCTGTAGTGTTACTGGACCTCCTACAGGATGTGTTGGTAAAGTGTTTGCAGTGATAATATTTGGGCCTGGAGTACTAGACACAATGTAATTTCCACCAACTGGTGTTACACTAACGTCCGAAAGGGATGATAAAGTTACAGGACCACTACCAATAATTGGAGCGGCTAGGGTGCTACTAGAGACAGATGGTAAGTGGATACGATTAGTTTCGGCAAAATCAACTTGACCATTGATAACAATCCCATGGTGTTGTAAAGCTGCATTAGATAGGTGTAGTGGTCCAATTGTTGATGATACTGGTGGAAGGGGTGTGGAAACAATTGGTGCTGTAAGTATAGTAGGACTAGGTAAAGTTTTTACAGAAGCTGTGGCTATATTTGGTCCAGCAGTTGCGGTAGCTACAGCAGATGACGACGATGCTGCTGTTGCTACCGATTGGTGTGGTGTTGCCGAAGCAGAAGCACTAGCCTGAGGCGCAGTCGATAAAGCTACAGAATCTGTAATTGCTGTAACAGCAGATATTGGAATAGAACCAATTGTTTGGTGACCACCTATTGTTGAGAGGGGTACAACTGGTGCTACTATCGGGGGACCTTCAACTGTAGCTGCACCTAAAACACTTGGACCTAAATAGTGAAAACAAAATTAGTTTTATATTGTTGACTTATTAAATCACTAATTAACCTGTGATTGTGGTAGAAGCTGGTCCTGCTACTATAGAATGTGAACCTCGTGTAGAAATTGCCCCTGATGGTCCAACAAGATCAGAACTTTGTGCGGATTCAATTATAGGAGCATTGATTTCAACTGTTTCCACTACAGGTGCAGGAGCCGCTACTACAGGTGTACCAACAACAATTGGTGCCACTTCTTGTACGATAGCCGGTTCAGCCACAACAATCGGTTGAAGATTTGTGTGTACTTCACCACCTTCGGCTGCTGCAGTGATGACACTACCATCCGGACCTCTAATTATAGTTTCCGAATTCGGGCCTTTGTAGAAACCACCAACACCAGGATGGACTGGAAGACTTGGCAAGGGACTTGCGGTCACCACCCAACAAATTGTTAATACAATTAACTGAAAATGAATTATCTGTGTGTAAAATTGAAAAATAAATGTTAAGTAACTACCATTGACTTCATGGCACGATCTTTAAACTGTGACTAGGATCTTATTGTCATTTATCTTTTAACTTCTATTTTATACCGCTATGCAACCTTGTCTCATTTTTATACCGATTGCTCACCACGCCTTTCCTTTACATAAATGTGAACTTATTCATATTAAAATTACGAAATGGTAAATAATCTGGAATTTTCTGATAAAACGGAAGCTTGTATAAAGTAATAATAATAATAAAAGTGAATAAAAATAAAAGGAACACACAACGTGATATCATCTATAATTTATTTATTAAAAAAATGTACACATAATTGTAATAAAAAAAATTGCAAAGTCCTAGTTCAAAGCGAAAAGGTAACATCGATCCTGACATCTTCTTCTGTTGAAGTTATCAACTTCTTTCACCAAATTTTTTATTTTCAGTTTACCAGCCATGATGATGTAATCCAATATTATGAGTAGGTCCCCATAAACCGTGAGCAGCAACACTACCAGCAGGTCCAGCAACCACAACTGGGGCAGTTCCTGGTCCATGTACAGCTACACCATGAGCTGAAGCAGCAATAGCACCACCACCATGTGTGATAGCAGCTGCACCATGTCCTAAACCTAATCCAACTCCAAGATGTCCAATACCTACACCTGGTACACCCCATATACCACCGTGACCTAATCCTAAACCATGACCAATAGCGCCATGACCGGTAACAACACCGGCTGGTCCTGCGACGATAACACCACCCAAATGACCGGATGGAGCGGCGTTAACGACAGCCAAACAGACAATAGTGACAGCAACCTAAATTTTTGTAGAAAAAATATAAATTATTTGAATTGTTATCAATAATTGACTTACTAAGGTGTTCATGGTGGTATGATAACTGGAACGTTTATCACCTGATTTACCCCTATCTATATATATATACTTACTTTTGACCTTCTACAGAACAAGGTATTGCTTTTTTCTGAAATTTTTCTCAAAAGAAAATGTAAAACAAGTCATTATTAACTTATTTTTATAATGAATAATTAGAAATTCTAATTTGCTTTCATCATAAAGTTTTCAAAGTGTTATTATTACAATGTCCATTTATGTGGATATAAAATGAAAGTTGTTTAAAGGAATGGACCTTTGCAAGAGAACAAGATACCGGAAATTCACTCTATAAGAGAATAAATTATTATTAGACTATCAGATCTTTATAAATATTCGTAATTGTTTCTTATAATTCTCCGTTTCATCAATCGCTAGTTTTCTACACTCTCTGCAGGATTTAATTAATCCATATTAAGTTAAGAAGGTTGCTGCACGTTTTCGCTGTTCTTTCGTACTTGATTGTTCTTTATAATAATCAGATTAAACGTTAGAAGGCGAACTTATTTTATCAGGATGGCAATTACTTAAAGTTTCTAATTAAAAAGAATATACTACGCGAATATCATAAACCTACATTATTTTTCCATTTATTTTTTTCAAAGCTTTCGTTCAACAAACATGATCTTTTAGTCGAATCTGTGAAATAAGTGTTTTGACATTTCTTTATAGAGAAATGGAACATTTTTTCAACATGTTCTTCAAAATAGTGGATCTTGACTGTTATTTTCATTTCCAGTTTTTCAAAGTCGTGTAACAGAACTTATTAATGGCAACAGAAACATTATTTTCATAAAAACGGGAACGAAGATAAAATGATACAGTGTAGCTACATATCTACAGGACTTGATTGTTTTGAACACTTAAGGATTCTCGTCCGACTATACAGGATAACAGCCCTTAGAAAGAATGTGACTATTTGTCAATGCATTTTATCAAAAAACTGCAGAAAAGATTCAACTACTCGTGATTAGTGAGAATGAACTTTTTAACAATTTTTCTTATCTACAAAATTGATCGCCAATTCTAAATTTGGTACTATTGGTAGCCAAGAACTATTAAATTCGTGTTCTCCTAGCAAAAGCACGAGAAATGGCAATTTATTTAATAAATTTTGGTGAAAATTGTTGATGAGACAACGCTATTCATATCGATTTTATTTCCCATTGGTCTGCGCCACCCACCCTGTAGTTTGGTTTAAAAAATTCGCAATGGTGATTTGACTCTTCTTATCATTTTTAGTACTTTTGTATGTAAATCTCGAAACATTTTTATGGGTATTTCTTTATGTTTAAGAAAATATCCATATTTCAAGCTCTTAAAAATTATATACAAAAGGATTAATGCATGTTTTTTATTCATCAGTCATCTATTTACATTTTTTTTTTATTACAATGAACACAAAATGAGTACTTAAAATTAAAAATCATATGATAATAGCGGTAACATTCAAAGTAATAACATTTCTTCAGTTTCATTTACCAAGCTTTGCCCAATAATCCGATACCATTTGTAACAATTTTTCCAGCAGGTCCGGCTATTACAGCTGGAGTAGATGCTGGTCCACGTACAACAACTCCTCCCAATGAGCTAGTAATTACACCACCACCATTAGTTATAACACTTATACCATCTAAACCGGTAGTGCCAACAGCCAATCCGCGTCCAAGACCAAGACCGAGAGCTGATCCACCTATAGCATTGATCGCTAAAGGAGAAGCAATAGCAGCAGGGATGCCGAGACCTGTCCGAGCGGCAAGGATGCCAGGAGCAGCAAGTGCAACAGGAGCAGCGACAGCTGCAGGAGCAGTAATACCAGCTAATGATAGACCTACTGGACCAATTGGGCCGGCATTAGTTACAATTCCTGCAGGACCAGCAACTAGGGCGCCACCGGTAGCGATTCCGGATGCGGAAACTGTAGCTAATAAGACAGCAAATGTAGCAGCTATCTGAAAATTGTTAATTCGCAATTAAATCGATCTTACGATCAATGAAAGTTTTATAGATCTTACTAAGGAGTACATGTTGGTTGTTATATTGATTGTAGTTCTTCAACTATGTTATATTATTTGACTACCAGGCTTATATATCTATCAGAAACTATCTTCGAAGGACTAAATGTTGCATCATGTATTTATTCAAATTTGAGTTTTTTAAAAAAATTCCAGTTTCCTAATTGGCTCACCGAGTGACATAAACTACCATAACAGTAATAAGTCAAATTGTAAATGTTTTCCTTTCAGCTTTACGCCCTTTCGCTACGTATATTGTTTTAACTATTTAGTTATCAGTTTTGATTATTTAGTTATCAGTTTTGATTATTAGAGTAGAAAATTTGACCATATTTACGTGTACATGTAACAACGAACAAATGTATTCCTTATGAAACAAACAATGTATCTTGCATCAGTTTTTCGCCAAGTTTAATACTTTTACAAATACCAATATTTTATAATATTTTGACATTGAACAATATCTATTTAGTGATATCCGGAAGATAGTATCATTTTTGCAATTTGTTTCCTTTGTTGTTAAGGAGTTAAAGTTTCCATGTAGCCTCCGCGGTTTATCTAATAAATATGAAAAAATTAATCTCCCAACAGACAATACGGAACTATACCATTTATTTATAGAAGTCGGTTTGCAAAGAAAAGTATTTCCAAAAATATACAACACAAATAAATAACCATAGAAACATTTTCAACTCTCTCTCTCTCTCGAAGAGCAATTATGTACAAAAAATGTATTTAAAAATAAAATCGTGATCAGAGAATTTACAAAACTAAATAAATAAAATGAACTTCAAGGCAATATTTCAAAAAATATCATTTTTTTAACAAAAATTGCCAAGTTTCAGAAAAATACGTGAAATTTGGAGAGGGATCAAGTTGAATAATGGTGGATGCGCCGGGAGAACCGATTGATAAATAAAGTTTATTTTTAACTAAATCAATGTCAACATCTACTAATATAAATAATTTTAATTGCAATATTCTGCATAAATTTCAATCTTTAATGTATGTATTTATTCTCTTATTTTATTTTCTCACTATTTCAGCTTCGAACTAAATCTAATAATCTACATACGAAATTTTAATGCTAACTAGTAGTTTTCTTTTTTATTTTACTCTTATTATTATTATTATTATTATCATTATTTTTTCAAAACAAGGATTATTTTACGTGTGTTTAATAAAATGTTCATGAAACATGTAGGTATTGATCTATTTTAGAAATGGTAAACGCCCAAGTATAAATTCCGTTATTTTACTTTTTTTCTGTCTTGCTGTACCTATCTTTATGGTTCACTGATTCCTTCCAGTTCTTGTTGTTGAAGTTATTATAATGATTATTTCACAACATTACCTAAGACATTTCTATTCTTGGTTTAATAGCTGAGGTCGAAGTTTGTAATGTAGCGTATTAGAATAAAATTAAAACAAAAACATTATGATCACGAGTCATTTATTTGACTATTTAATGAAATGAAAGAAATATATAAATAATTTACAAAAAAAAAATACTATACAGAAAACTCTTAGACCTAAGGGAGGCAGTTGTGTAGGGAGTATCAAGAAAAAAAGCCGCTGAAACCAAACAACATTGACAAAATCCGTAGGTTCAATATGTTCCAATACACAAATTGTCACCATTGTGTTTCAATTCAATTATTTGTCAGATTTTTACCAATGACCATGACCATGACCTAAACCAATATTGGCAGTAGGTCCCCATAAACCGTCGGCGGCAATTTTACCAGCTGGACCGGCAACAACAACAGGGGCAGTTGGTGGTCCATGTACGGCAGCACCATGAGCAGTAGCACTAATAGCACCACCACCATTTGTGATAGCAGCAACACCATGTCCCAATCCAATACCATGTCCTAATCCAATACCATGTCCCAATCCAATACCATGTCCCAATCCAAGACCAAGAGCTGGACCAGCAACAACACCATGACCAACAGCAGGTCCGGCGATAACAGCTGGAGCAACAGCGGGTCCAGCAACAACACTAGCAGCTGCAACTGGAGCAGCTAAAACGGCTCCATGGCCAATGGCGCCGTGACCGATGCCACCAAGGCCGAGTCCCAAACCGTATCCCAAACCGTGTCCTAAACCAAGTCCTAAACCAAGTCCATGACCAACTGGACCGATAGCACCATGGCTAGTGACAACACCAGCTGGACCAGCGACTACAGCACCGGCTCCATGAATGCCTGATGGGGCGGCAGTAGCGGCAACGGCCAAAGCTACGAAAACGGCAGCAAACTGCAATACAGACAAAAATATTGAATTTTCATCTCATTCGTAGGAAAATCTAATGCTTACCAAAGCGTTCATAGTTGTTACTATTGTTGTTGTTGTCGGTACTAGAAGAACTCTAAGAGTTGACTGTATGCTTTCAACCACGCTCACCCTGCTTTATATATTAGAAAAACGACCTTCACTATATTAAGGAATTGTTTATTTCAAAGGAAAAAAATCGCATAATTGGTACGTATATGCAGAAATATAGATTAGGAATTTTAACACCATTATAACTGAAATTCAAACTAGTCATTTTTTATTATTATCACTATGCAATCATCAAAGATAGCATAATTTCTAATTTAAATCAATTAAAATTACGAGAATATTCCTGAAATTTATAAAAATTTTTGGAAAATATTTAAAATCTACACAGTCAACCTTGAATGTCAGGGTAACAACCATTCTCCCTGTATTACCAATGCAATTTATTGTAACAAATATTTGACGTCATTCAAACAATAATAATCCAATTTTTTCCAATAAATTGCTAGAGCAACATTAGTCATAAAAATCAATTTCATGTGATCGAACATGCAATTTTTCCCTTCTAAGGACTTTAATGGAATTTTGACATTTAAAACAAAATATCCACTATCGAACTATTATTTAAGCGAAAAAAATAGACATAAAAATTTCTTCGCGTGAACCTTATTTTAATTTATCTAAGCTTATACAATGAAACTGCATTGGGGAAAGGATCTTGTTACCTTTAAACTGCAAAAAAGTAAATATATATGTGTCTCAAGTATTACTCGTGTCTCATATGGTTAAGGTCGCATGTAGGTACAAACACATTTACTTCATAATTCATAATTAAAAGTAATTATTTTCTAGTAGGAGTATAATAAATGAAATATGCACGAATAAAATAGTTCGATTCAATTACTGAATCATTCTATTTTTATTATTACTATTATTATAGACTTTTATCGTTATTATTCTTAAGAAAATAAATATATCCTGGAAACTGTATAATAATGTAATGTTTCGAAATATTTTTTTCAGTTTAACGAACTCCAAGGTATATATTTTAAGCTTTTTTTTTACTTTCTAGACAGCTTCATTTATGGACTTATTGCTGAGAAAATTTCAGCTTATTTAAAACACACCTAGTACCAGATTACTGGAAGTAGGTACTGATTACATGTTTTAATAAAAATAAAGACTTTGTGACCGGATAATATACAATCAGGCACGTCGAATTAATGATTCTTCAAGAAAGTGGTCCTTTAAAAGTAAGTAGGAAAACCAGTTATTTACTTTCGTTCTACTATGAAGGGACAGTAACACCAGGGCCGGACTTGGCAGTAAGTGAACAAAGAGGGATTTCTCCAAAGGCCAACGGAGTTTTGAAGCCACTGATAGTCTTCTAAACTGATCTGTTTTCGCAGTAATACTAGTCAAGTCTCCTCCGGAGCCAAAGTACACCTTTCCGGTCCTGAATAATGCGGTAACTCTAACAAATATTCTATTTAAAGACGTTTGGTTATAAAGGAATTACAGATCAATTTTTTTTTTTTTAATTACTAGATAGATTTATGATTTTAAGAGTTCGCCTTTAAAATTTTTGAAGAGAAGTAGATATTCTTGAAAAGCGTCGGTAGGAAGGTTTCGCCGTACATTTTTCGAAATACACTTAAGGCTCTTAAGGTCTTGGTGTTTATTTTTTAAGGATTTTGTTTTAAAATATTTTTACAACAAATACACAAGGATAATTTCTTATTTAGTTTATTGAATATTCAATAATCTATAAATAAGTCTTGCAGGACGATACATGTTTTATAGATATAATTATAAAATATTTAACACAAGTGCAACACTGCCGACAATCTCCATTATCCTTTGGCGTTTAATAATACTGACAAAAACAACATTCACATCAAATTTACCAATAATGTCCATGTGCTGGTACACCATAAAGACCATCAGCTACAATTTTTCCAGATGGTCCAGAAATGACAGCTGGCACAGTAGCTGGTCCTTTAACAGCAACACCATGAGCACCAATTCCAACTACACCAGCACCACCATAACCTAATCCTAAACCATAGCCATAAGCTGGAGCAGCTACAACTGCTGGAGCAGCTAGAGCAACGGCACCATGTCCATAGCCTAAGCCAGCTCCATAGCCTAAACCATGTCCATAGCCTAAACCATGTCCATAACCTAAACCAAGTGCGTGTGGTCCAATTGGACCAGCTCCAGTAACAATACCGGATGGTCCAGAAACGATAGCTCCATGACCAATAACTCCAGCTTGACTTGTGGCAGCTAAAGTAGCCAAAATGGCAATAACAATCTGAAAGTTAATAAATCGAAAAGAAAATTAATAGTTTCAAACAAATTTACAAAAAAGACCTACCAAGGAATTCATGGTGCTAATGTGATGAACAACTGAAGACACAACAATAACGATAGACCTATCACTCCTGGCTTATATAGAAACAATTCGTCCTTCGTTCTATATGAAAATTATTTGTAAACAAAAAGAAAAAAATTATTGAAACATTTCTCACTAACTCACCTAGGCTACACACGATTGGACCTGGTGGTGTGCCTGCCCTGCCCTTCTTTTTTTTTCTTAACCAACTAAATTGAATTTTTTTCTACTTTGCGGAATCTATAGAGATTGCATTACTTTATAGATTGCTTTACAATAATTGGTCGATTTCACTTGCCTTCTCTTCCCATATTTTTCCACTATTTCTGTTTGTTTGCATGTGTGTATACGCAAAAATAATAATAAAAAAAAAATTTGTCGAAAATTGGCGCAACCAAAAATGATCTAGTTCTTTTATTAAATAATTATGCAATAACTGCAATATTATGATAACACATATGTTAATCAAATGATTAAGTAATGTTCTTAATTAATGTACGAATTTTTTTTTAGGTAAAACTATTGAAATTTGAAGATATTTTTGCATAAAAACGCCATATCCTTGAGATGTATTTGGCCTGCAGACAGAAATTACAACACACGCAATACTATTATTCTAATACTTCAATTAAACCACACCTATTCTAAGACACTGAAATCGTATTTGGTTCAATCATACAACATATAAACCACACACAATGTAAAATTGTGAAATATCTAAATTTACCGATTTCCGTCAACAAACCTAATTATAATCACAACCGCAAAAAGTCCACCAAAAAACAAACAAAATCAATTTGTTGCAATTTTTATTATTACGTTATATCAATATAATTTACAAATATTTCATATATGATATAACATTGTTGTCGAAAATGATTACCAAGCTTTCAAAACGGGTCCAGCAGCTAGAGAAATTGACGAAATTGCCGGTGCAGCAATTACAGATTTACCGATTAATGGTGATCCCAATGCAAGAGGACTAACTGCCGGTCCAGCAATCACAGATTTACCGATTAGTGGTGATCCCAATGCTAGAGGACTAATAGCAGGACCTGCTAAGATTGATTTACTAATCAATGGTGTACTCCAACCTAACGAAGCAGGTGCCGCCCATGCTGGACCAGCAATCAATGGCCCACCAATTAGACCAGCATTTACATTAACAACCAGAACAATAACTAGAATGGCGACAACCTGAAAGTAGGAAAAAATTGGAGTATAATAAGAAAAAAATCCGGAAATTGATACAATTCAACAAGAATATTGCCTAAAAATGAAGGTCAATATTAATAATGATTACGTTAAATTAGATCTAAACCTTGATGTGGATAATTTAAAAGTAATTAGACATAAAAAATTAACTCACTAATGAACGCATCTTTGTTTCAGGACAGGACTGTAGATTAGTCTGAACTGTTTCGGTGCAATATGCATCTGTGGACAGTTTCTAGTAAGCTTTTATAGTAAAATCATATGTCCTTCTTGATCCAAATAAAATAGACGTTTTTCCAGAAAAAAAAGGAAACTAGTTCTGACACATACGAATATCTACATGCATGGGATGTAATTTTTGCTTTTTCAAAATCAAGAGACAAGAAGGAAAAAAGTGACCGCGAGCAAAACGTTTATTACCTTAGTATCACGTTCTATCGCCATGGAAATCGGGTCATATACACGTACATCTGATTCCTATGACTTTTCAATATTCCTCAAACAAATATATGTAATTAAAAAGAAAAGATGATTAAATTGAATGGGAAATTGATAAGAATTCGGATATTTAAGAGTATTTGTTGTAAAATTTTGTTAGAAGAGAAGAATAGAGAAAGTCTTTTCTTCAATGATATTATGTTAGTTGAAATTATTATTGTTATTACATCATTAAATTAGCTGCAAAGAAATTCATTTTATGGTCAGAAAGAGACAGTGCACTTTACAAGACATTCTCTAAGGGTAATAAATCTTGAATAGAACTTGAAATGTACGGATCTGATCTAATTGTACGATAAACAATTCCACTGGCGATTATGAAATTTAAATTAGAACCTCTTGTATTTGTAGAGATATTTTTAAGAGTTTCATAATTTTTGAGCTTGATCTTCTGCTTTAAAAATGTATTATTATTAATTAAAATGAATAAAAAAACAATAAATAATATAATAAATAAATATTTATTTCCAATAATAAATATTCACAAATTTATCACCAGACTGGGGCGGCCAAAGCTGCTGGACCGGCAGCAATAGCAGGACCTGCAATACGAGCAGATAGAATTGGAGAGGCAATGGCTGGAGCGGCAGCAATAGCAGGAGCTGCAATACGGGCAGTAATTGGGTGAGTAGATAGAGCTGGAGCGGCGAGAGCTGGAGCACCAATGAGTGGAGTGGCAAGTGCTGGAGCAGCAATAGCTGGGCCAGCCAAACGGGCAGAAATTGGTAGACCAGATAGAGCTGGAACGCCGAGAGCTGGACCACCAAGGAGTGGAGCACCAATAGCTGGGCCGGCCAAACGGGCAGAAATTGGAAGACCAGATAGAGCTGGAAGGCCTAAAGCTGGACCACCAAGGAGTGGAGCGGCAAGAGCTGGGCCGGCCAAACGGGCAGAAATTGGTAGACCAGATAGAGCTGGAACGCCGAGAGCTGGACCACCAAGGAGTGGAGCACCAATAGCTGGGGCAGCCAAACGGGCAGAAATTGGAAGACCAGATAGAGCTGGAACGCCGAGAGCTGGACCACCAAGGAGTGGAGCTGCAAGAGCTGGAGCAGCAATAGCTGGGGCGGCATGTAAGGCTGGAGCGGCGAGAGCAACAGGAGCAGCGGCAATAGCTGGGGCGGTATGTATTTGATGGATAGAAGAATGACTAGTAGCTATTGGGGCAGCCGCGATTGCAGGTGCAGCAGCAAGGGCAGTTGGTGCGCCCAAAATTCCAGCATTGACTGAGGCTACAGCCAAAGTGACGAAAATAGCTACAAACTATTGAGGAAAACAATTATTGCACAAATTGATTCCAATATTATGAGAAAAAAAAACTTACCACGGCGTTCATGATGAACTAAGTTCTTTTTTGTTTTAGAACTTGTTATTTGGTAGAAGTGTTAAAAAAATATGATATAGATTTAGCAGATAGTTTGAGTATATATACCCCAATCCAAACGTGGTCCTTCACCCACCTAATGACATCGAAAAAAACTGGTTGCTTGCTACAGATTTGCGAAATGTCAAAGTATACCATGGATTTATTTTTTTAATTAAAATATTTTATTGATATGAAGGAAGAACAATAATACAGGGTCCGGTTATTGATCTAAGACAGTAGAATTGCCAAAAAAGAACTATAATCATATTTTTCAACATGAAATTTATTTATGAATTACTATGATAGATTACTAGATAATTATCAGTTATCTTGATGATATATAAACGTGTCAGGGCAAGTATGTTGCAAAATTAATAAATTGTTTATGCGTAAAACTTGACCATCTAAAAGATTATTTATAGTTGGAACTTAAAGGACACTGTGTGAAGACAGAACACTATTCTCACATTAGCCCTTTAAATGTCAATTCGAAAAATCCGTCCCATTGCAATTCGATAAAATCTTGCATCAAGGAAGTGTTTCCAAAGAAAATTAGAGTGTGGGTTGAATAAACTATCAGCGACAAAATCACGACTTCTTGTTATTTTAGTAACAGGCAGCCTTACTTGTCTCTTGAACAAGTTCCACCTAACCGATCTTTACTGATTGTTAGAAATTTCCACAAGCTTTGGACGTCTAGCCGAGATGTCATCATTTCCAAGTGTTGCAAGCCTTATACAGATCTAAGTTCTAGATGTTGACCCTTCTCTTTTTTTTTCGTCTTTCATTATGTGGTTTCAGACGTTTAGAGTTGAACTTGTAGAAACTTTACCGCAGACTTTAGAAAAGACTCTCTTAATATTAAGCTGCATTTTCCCATACAAACCCTTAAAAAATATGGGAAATGACTACACGATCGAATCCTTCCGCTAGTTTCATGCTTTTTGGCTACAGTAGCAACATAAAAAATATCTGAATAAAGGTGTACTATTAGTAAAAATACAGGGGCACCTCACTGTTATCTTTGTTGTGAGAGCGCGTGAGCTAATAATATTCAAATAAGTGGGATCGCATAGGTACATAGCCGAAAAGAGGCCGAGGCGATAGTGATAACAGCTTTACGGATTTTGTATAAGCGTAACAAGGACAAAAATGGGGTAGAAATTTTATTATTCTGTCTAGATTAGGTGAATTTCTACCTAAAAACATAACCATTTTTGCCTCAATTACGCTTACACAAAATTCGTAAAGCTGTTCTCAAAATCGGCCCCTTTTCGCCTATGTTCCTAGAAGATTGAAAGGTTTGGTATTTATTATTTATTTAGGTTATGAACCCCAAATGTATGAGACATATCTCAATCTGTATATTGCCAAAAGGAAAACGGTTTTTATAAAAATAATCAAAAATTTCAATAAATAGTATTTATTGGTACATATTTACAGCATTGTATAGTATTATTATAACATATTACAGTATTTGCCTTTTTTGTCACATCACACTGTTTACAAGAAAGCTGGGAAAGGTGAAAGAGCTGGACCAGCCAATAATGAACGACCAATTGGAGCACCAATTAATGGACCACCAATTAATGGAGCTGGAGCAGCAATAATTGATCGACTAAGTAATGGAGCTGGTGCAGCAAAGACTGATCGACTAATCAATGGAGCTGAAGCGAACAATGGAGCTGGTGCTAATGCTGGCAAAGCGGGTGATGAGAAAGCAATTGGTGCAGGGGCTGATAAAGCGATTGGTGCTGGTAAGGCAATTGGAGCTGGAGCAAGACGAGCAACAGAGATTGCTGGAGCAGCACTTAAAAGACCTGCGTTGGCTGTAGCAACGCTAACGATAACTAAAGTGGCTACAAACTGAAAACGAAAAAAAAACAGAAAATACAATAAAATTAAAAAATTTAGATTTTTAACAAATTTACCAAAGCGTTCATGTTGATCGTTGTCGGATTAGTTTTCTTGTAAACTATTAAAACTTTGAAGAAATTATGATGATTCTTGATTCATTACATGCGTATATATAGTTGGGAAAAATTCAATACCCTTCAAATTTCTGTAAGAAAAACTGGTTTTTATTCATAAAATTTTGTAAAAAATTGAAGAGTTCAATCAATTTTTCCTCTTTAGAACGTTGATCTTATGAAATTTGAGGAAATTATTACCTTTTTCATAAGTTGTATGAATTTTTTATAAATGTCAATCGAAAAGTAGGACAAAAATAAATATAATCTTATACAAATTCTGTCAACATTTCATCAGAACTTTACAAATTCATGATCCTTTCTTAAATTGGGTGTTTAGGACCAATTTGATCACCCGAAAGAATATTAGCCTTGTGCAAAGTTTGATTTTTTCGAACACAATCGATCCACGTGGACCGAAAAACGATGTTAACATCTTGATTTATAATGGAAACAACAAAATAAAATATAAACATTGCGAAAGAGATTTAAAAAAAAAACACGATAAATTTTGCACTATTAAAATGAGAGTATTGTTTATACTTTTGCCATTCGAGGATATTGCAATAATTTATGATTGAAAAGTTGCTAAACTAGTCCAAAAAACAAGTAGAACCCTAATAATATTTTATTTTTATTAAAAGTAAACACATTATAATTTGTAGAATTTGAAAAATTCAATTTCACAAGTTTTAAATTATTAGAAATTGTCAAAGAAAAAAACCTAGAAAAATTTATCGATTGCTTAAAACATTAAACAAACATCGCACCTTTTGATTACTTGTTCTAACTTCATCAAACATATTTTATCATATTAATATTCATTTTACAAAATCTTACCTTATCGATTGCGTTATTTAATTAAAAACAAAATTTAAATAAATTTGCGATTAATAATTTTTTTTTATTATTTATTAAGTAAAAACCCTGCTCTACATACATATGTATATTCTAAATATTACTGTGTTCCGTTAGAGCCTTTTGTTTGACGAATAGATTAGCCAAAATGACTTCCTCCATAACTGCTACCAAAATTGCCATATCCTCCACTCAATGGTGTTCCAAAACCCACTCCACCATGACTGAATGGTACTTCAATTCTCGTTGTAATCACTCGATGTGAAGCAACAGGAGCTCTCGATAGATATCCACCATTCGTTCCAGATACGATTAAAAGTCCAAAAATTATCAAAGCCTTATTGGCAAAACAAGACATTACGTTTTTGTCTCTTTATAAGAAAACAAGCAAATAAAAAGTTCCACTTACCAACATTTTGATGTTTCTACAATACCGTGTACTCATCGAGATTGACTTATCAATATAATACCCCTGTTTGTCGTATTTATATAGGCAATAATGGTAATTTGATAAGGTTTAGATTTTTTTAGGTTTACCACCGACTTACACAATTTAGGAATTATGTAAAAGTGGCCTAGTTTTAATCAGTTCTTTCTAAATACATGGAGAAAAAGGGTAAATCTTAAAAAAATCTCTAAGGCCCCTTTTCCCGGTCAACCACACATCCACATTTCATACCATGAATTATCAATGACAACCGTCTTCTCTAAATCATGAACAAATAAATAAAAGTCCCCAATTTACATGGAAAAGAACGAAACTACTAGTTTTTTTACAGTTTTACGTTTATGTTACTTTCAACGATACTGCATATGAGAACTGCAAATATTTTGGAATTTGCTTCTTAAAAAACAACTCTGAGAAATAATAAAACTGTAGAGAATTGGAGAGCAAATAATACCGTCCGACTATATGTAGGTACTTCAGTGAAAGAAATTTACAATACATCATCCCTTTTCCTTATCAATTCCCTTACATGTTTCCTTCAAATAAAGCTCTATAGCTTAAAGGGATAATCTCAGTTTTGCTATTGTCCCATTATGACTCATATAAGATTCAATTAGTTTGCTCAGAAAGTGAATAATAATAATTAATAAACAGAAAGATCTGCAACTAACCATAAATTAACTGGAGGAGGTCAGGGACACTTTCAACATTAGCCTTGATTTTTCCGAGGATGTATATATACTGCCAAGGTCTCTCTCTCTTACTACACTATTTGACAAACAACTGATTATCTTATTAATGAAGATGGAGAAGAAGAAGCAACTTTCACATCAGAAATCTGGTCTATAAATACACACCTAAACACGATTTTTCAATTACGAGTTCATGATCTGAATCGTTTCATTCAAGAATCGTAAACGTATATCTCGTTCACGTGGACTAACAATAAGATTCATGCAAACAAAATAATTAAAATCATTATTATTGTCATTATCTTTGCTTATTTAACAATGTACCATGCTTTACAAGTACAATCATGCGTCCTGCGAAAAATTCAGCACTTCCGGTTCCACACTCTTGGCCGTAGCAATACAATTATCTGAGTTTTTCTAAATTACAGTCGAAAACCGTATAGATTCAAAATAATTATGTAATACGTAAATTAATCATTACAAACTAGGAAATATAATAGGTACACCTATATCTAATAAAAAAAGTAACTAACTAAGCTATGTAGGTATGTATCTTTAATTAACAGATATGACTTGGTAATTGTGATAAAATTTCAAATAAAAAATATCCATCAGATAAAATACCTATAAGGAAAGAACTCATGTATCAAGGTGACGAATTACCTATAGAATATGTCAAATAATAATAGAAAGGCGAACGAACAATCGAGGTTTTACTACATAGGTACCTATAAGTACTGAAAATATCCGACTTTTACACATGTTTTGATGTTTCTAAATTGTTTTTTTGAAAGAACAAGTGTTGGAAATATTTGTGATGTAATGCGGCATCCACAAGCTCAAACTTCCTGATGGGGATACTTGAGTAAACTGGTTTTTCTGTGCGCCAATTGTTTGGAGTACATAGTTTGCGCGTGTGTCAGCCCTATTACTCCAACAACTCGCTGGCGCACAGAAAGTCCAGTTTACTCAAGTATGCCCCATCAGGAAGTATGAGCATGTGGATGCCACATTGCAAGTTTTACAATTATAGTAGAGTCTCGCTGATCCGTTATAAAGAGTACCATCAAATGTGTTTTTTTTTTTGATATGCAATTGAAATAGGAGAAGATTTCCTCCTGGAGCAACTTGGGTGAGGGAGCCACGAGTATTTAGTCCTGAAAATTTGTTAGTTTTCGCACAAAGTATCGTCAGTTCTAATGCCAGTCAAGGGCCAATAATAGGACCAGGACCAGGGTACTAAAACCCGGGTTTGGCAAAAATTCATACTGGGTAGCCTAGTAGTGGGAAACCCTTTTACCATACATTTAGTTCCGGAGATAATAAACAGGCCACAAAGAAGACTCCAAAGGGCTTTAGGTACAGTTAGTTGGTATAAAATTCGGTCAATAGACTATAAAATACATTAATCCTTACACCATCGATAGATCGTCCTGACAACCGATTTTATTGATTATCAAATTTTTAATTTTTGTAAATTATCTTGTTCTTGTGTTTATATTTTTTTTCTCCATGCTTGAAACATTATGAATACCAAAAATCGAAAACGATATCTTCCCGAAATCATTTTGGCAATACACGATTTAAAAGAACAGGACGGTTCAACAACTACAACCATACTGAATCGTATTCGACAAGATCTTCGTAAAAATAATAATAATAATATAATTCATAAAAGAAGACCATTAACCAATGAAATTAAACGTGATTTAAAAACAGCTATTGAAGCAGGATTATTAAAATATCAAAATGGAAAATTTCAATTATTGAAACGAACAAAAAAATTACCAAATGTCTTTCAAAATTATGATCAATATACAAGACAAGCGGCTAGAAGACGTCGTGGACGTCGTGGACGTCGTCGCCGTCGACGTATTGGTAGTCGGCGTGCTAGACCTCGACGTTATCGTCGTCGTAGTCGTAGTCGTCGAAGATCTAGATCTAGATCAATGTCTAGAAATGGGAGTCGGTCAAGCAGTAATTCAGGAAGAAATCAACCAGAAGAAATTCAAAAACAAGACGAAAATTCGATGGAAGTACAATGATAACAATGATGGATAATAAATTTGATTATTTTATTTCAAAATTAACGTAAATAAAATTTAATATGAAACTTTTATTAAGTACACTGTTTTTTCGTGTACAAAATTGCACATTTTTCAATTTCGCAAATAACGGATATTATTACGAACCAATTTCTGTAGGTCTAAAATACTGACGGATTAGCAGAGTTCTACTGTATATGAAATATAAATTTTGAAATTGCCGCGGTTTTGTTGGTAATTTTTAGGAATTTTGGTTGGTAGAACTGGATTTTGACGTTTACCATCCAACAACATTTATACATCACAAAGTTTGTGCTACGAAAAATTAGAAATTAAAGAAAAAAAACGTTATAATTAATTAATAATAATTAAAAAATTAGTAAATCCTGTTTTTGTATTTATTTATTGTTCGTTTTTCAAATAGTGTTGTGTTTAAAATTAGGCAAAAAGTACGAAAAAATGTTTATAAATGTCCAAATATAAGTCTATGTCCGCATATATTTTTAACAATAACAACAACACCAACAAAAAATGGATTTAATAGATCCTGTATCAAGTCTACAATTATTTAATGAAGACGATGAGATAATTAATGTAGACGCAATTAATTGGAGTGATGATGAGACTTGGTATGAATTAGCCAACAAATAAAAAAACACAATTTTGACTTAACTTTGGTTGCAGGTTAACAAAAGGCCCCCAACCGAAACGTGGGACTTTAAATGATTTCTTTAATAGGAGTAATAAATTTGATGATGATGATGATCATTTAGGAAGTATTGGAAATATGAATTTATCTGAACGATTTAAAATCGATAAAATATCAAAACATATAGATACACGAACATTTACACGTCCGAAAAAACGTTCAACCACCAATATCGAAGAGTTCTATCGACTTGAAAATGAATCAATATTGAAGAATTTAGTTGGAAATGATTCGACAATAAACACAACACCAACAACAACAACAACAACAACAACAACACCAAAAAGTACCGAACAGATACAATTCGATCTAACACAATCAACAAATAGTACATATTTTGATAATATCAATGTAGATAATTCGAAATTTGAATATTTAGAAAATATGTCACCACCAAGTTTAGTCAATTCATTATGTTCATCAACATTTGCAACATTAATGGAGAATAGTTTTATTAGAAATGATCCAATATTGAGAGAAATACGTGATACCGATTATACAGAAACTGTATTATTACAAGATACTGAACCGATATTATTTCAATCGATTACAAGTGAAAATTGTAATAATAATAGTCATTTGAATATTGATAATGATATAACTGAAAGTATTTTAGAAACAATACCAGTTAATGAAAATTCCCAGAAATCGGTTGATTTAAATGTAACATTTACAAAAGATACGGATGAAACATATCAAAAATTAAATAATATATCGGATAAAACGAATTCTAATGAAGATTTATTAATAAATAATACAACAACAGTAACAACAACTGAAGAAAAACGTGGTAATAATGAAAATTGTTTAGATCAAACGATCAAATTGGAAACATATCATGAACACTTACCACGATTACTGAATCGTCGTGAACGACCTACATTAGATCTTACAATGAATCGTTATAATAATATTGTTGATAATAATGTGGAAAATCAACAAGAAATTAATAATACAACAATAATAACAACAACAACAACAAATGAGAATGATAAGAAGGTGAATTCGTTGAATTGTTCAACGGATTCTGATAATATTGAATTTATGAGTATATCATCGGGTGGTAGTAGCAGTAAAGATTCATATAAAATGCTCAATATGGATGGAATTAATGCAATTGTTGAAATGCAAGAAAGAAGTAATATTGATTGTAGAAATGTGGAGTTTTTCTTCCCCAAAGAAAAATTCAACATTTCGTCGA
>JAZBHA010000264.1:1752-23847 GCA_037464855.1 Iselma pallidipennis | reverse complement strand
TCAAATCCTGAATTGTCTTCCAATCATTTCGTTGAATTAGATGATATCAATCCAATTGTTGAAACAAATCCAACACCACGAAAAATCGATACAACAACATTGATTAAAAAACCGAAAAATCTGAGTAATTATTATAGTTAAATTGATAAGAATTGTGTGGTAAAATTGGTTGTTTTTGTAGGTAGTCGTTTACAATATACAGCCACTAATATACGTGGTTCTCATCCGAATTTAAAAATGATGGATGATAATACACGTATAGTAACAACTAGTAATAATACTACAAGAAGAACGAATTTAAATACAATGGGACGGACATTGAAAGGTTCCTATACAAGTTTACGACCAGTTAGTGCCAATTTACCAGTTGCACCACCATTAAATACAACAATAACACGACCGAAACCACAAGTAATTGTCTCTAAATCAATTTTATTGAATTATAATTAAAAACCAATAATAATTTATAGATGAATAATCAAGAAAATCCTCCAAATAATGGTGACCCATTTGTTAAACCACAACAAACACAAAGAATCAGTGGATTACCGAGGCCAATTAGTACAGGAATACCACGGCCAGTGTCTAGAATACCTGCCCCAAAAACTACCAGGTACTAAACAGAATGGCCTATGGGCACCCCCTACTCAAATGGTAGACAATGAAGCAATTTTTTCCACCAGATATTATGGACTTGAACCATCTAGAGTAGATGGTACCACCAGCACCACCTGTTTTAAGTGTTGTCAGTGTATGTTGTGTGTAGCAGGGATGGACTAACACTCCAAATGGGTGGTACCCTCTAGATCAGTGATTCTCAACCTTTTTTCCATCACGGTACACATTGAATGATTAAAAAATTTGGCGGCACACTAACAATAAGATAAATTTAAAGGAATTGCATGAGAACAGTCACACTATGCATAAGAACATACAAAATAATTTTTATTGCATGCATTCGTAAAATTTGGCGGCACACTTCAAGAATCTCGCGGCACACTAAAGTGCCGCGGCACAGTGGTTGAGAATCACTGCTCTAGATGTTAGAAGTATAAGCGCCTTTTCAAGTCCATAATATCTGGTAGAAAAAATTGCGTCATTTTCTACCATTTGAGTGGGAGTATGCACATGGCCCATTGTTTAAAAATTGTATTAATTTACTGATAATTCTAATTAGGTCTTTAGCTAAACCGGTTGGATTGTTAGGAAGGAAACCGCCACAATAACAATTCTTTGATAAAACTCTGGATATGTAGTGCCTTAACAAACTCATCCATAATAATTGTCTAATAATCAATTTTTTTTGTAACAAATATTTATAGAAATTATTTATGATACATGATGTATTTATTATTCTTGAATATGTAATTACGGTCCTAAATAATTTAATTATAATTAGCTTTTCATATAAAAGCAATTACTAATTGCGGAAATGGTGATAACTTGTATTGTTTTGTTATTATTCATGATTGAAAAAAAACAAACCTTTGACTGATTTTTGTTGATCGAAATTGTAATCAATCTCTTGTGATTAAATATGTAGTCTTTATGTAATTTTGTTCGGTTTTCTCTAAAGTGCCTTTATTATTGCACAAGTTTGTTTTTCTCTTTTTTTTGTTTTTTTTTATATAATTATATACATACTAATAAAAACAATAACTATAATTTCATAAATTTTTATTCAAATAAATTAAATTATTACAATATTAAAACATCTATTCTACCGGTTTAATTGTAATGAAACGTGATAGAATAAATACAACTACTATTGTACTAACAACGATAGCAACTACAGTCATATAGAATGTTTCCTCAGTAAAAACATCCGTAAATGCTGGTATTTGATTGTAAACATGTTCGATTAATTTCAATTGATAGTTTTTATTATTAGCACCGGCAATCATCGTTTCTTCTGTTTCTTTTTCTCACTTTTTGTTGCAATACTTGTTGTTGGTGCTTCGAGTGGTGCTTTTGAACTAATATGTTTATTAAATTGTTGTAAAATATCCAAAACAGATAGATTGTTTGCTAAAAATTTGACCGTCCTACAATTTCAATAATTGTTAATATTATTATTATTTTTATGTATAGAAATAGGTTATACCCGGCTTTGTCGAGATTTACTGTAATCTGTGGTTCACTCCGATCACAAACAATATTCGTTTTTATTCGACAATTTAGATTTGTTTCCACCACTTTTGGAGTTGTTATATGGAATAGAAATTCTCTGGAAAATGTCTCTAATTAGTTTTTCCTTGCTCTCTCCGAATAAATAAATATAAAGATAGAATAGAATACAGAGAACGCTTGCGCCTCTTCAATTCGTTACTACTAAAAATAGAGTAATCGATACTTCGTAGTGCTCTATTTTTATCGAGGGGGAGAGAAAATTTGAGGTTATGTTTACCTAGCTGTATTTGCACTTGGATGGAATGGATCGAATTGTACTTGAATCCTTGTTACTGGTTTTAAATTGATTGATTTTAATTGTTTATTAATTGCACTGATTATACCAGCTGAACGGGTATATGTGCCACTAAAATAAATCGACATTTTCTCAAAAAAGTTCGATTTTTTAGGTTAACAGAACATTGACATTGACAGTGGGTGCGTTTTATATATACTCGGAGAGTTGCTCGCCGGGTTTTTACTCTCTACGCACTTGTAGCAAAATTGCAGTAACCAAATGCAACAAAAGCCCCCACAACTCTAAACGCACTTTGTGATCCCTTGCACCCTAAAGCGTTCGGCTAGTGCTCTAGCGGCCCAAGGAGTTAACTCTGTTGTTTTCGACGAGTACAAGAGAGTGCGAATAGCACTCACTCCTACCTCCCGCATTGGTGCACGCATACGTATTGCTATTTTCATCATAGTTTATGTCGTACTGGTTTTTAATGATCGGCAGGTTATTCGTCCAAAAACACCATTAATACCAACACGTTCGTCAGTTTCAGTCTATTTACTCCTATTTTCTCCTACGTCATATGATCCAGCTGCACCTAAAGCCGCGTACCAACTCCGAACAGTCGTCCCAAACGCAATTTTTACCTTGGACGATATTAATTCTTATCAATTGTGTCATTGATTGAACCATTCCGTCCAGTAGCATAGGAATGGTACACAAAGAACGCGCGATACAGCTTGTGCAGTAAAACACCAAATTTCAGCTTCCACTCTTGAAATTTTGCTTCGCCTTCGCGCAATGAACAGCCACGAGCGTTTGCACCCCATTTAATATCGTCCAACTTAAAAAGTGTAGTTTTCTCTTTAACTTCAACGAGTTTAAAGGTCAGATGTGCTATATTTGGCATTATTTTCTCGTGTTTTTATACTAAATTATGGTACCATTTGCCGCTAGAGGCGCTGATGCTAAAAGTAACGATCTGGAGTGCACAGAGGCGAAAAGTGCAAATAGACTTGCCATACCGAATGCGACTTTTTCTAGTACGTTTAAGGAGCTCGAGTGATTAAAAAACGCACCTGAAGTGTCTACAACTACACCATTACGTAATTATATCATTTAACGGAAAAATGAAATTTACATCAACCAATTGGTTAGAAGAGTGTCTTATTGAAATATAACTCCGGTATAAAATTATTACTTCACCTTCTAACAAATAACTACAATTTTCAAAATAATAGAAAGAAATTCAAAATTTTGAAGAGCTACATTTATCAAAGGTGGTGTAGCTTTAGACACATCTGTCAGTCCACGTTTTTTGAGGTTAATGTTGATATAACCTTAAAAAAATTGTAATAATTTTGTGGAGGAAAAACAATTAGAAATTGTGATAAAAATGGATGATAAACGTTTTGCTCATATTGTTAAAGATCCGAAATTTCGTCGAATCCCTAAAGGTCGTCGAAAAGTCAAAATTGATAAACGTTTTCAGTCGATGTTTAAAGACAAAAAGTTCGATAGTTCCCATAAGATTGATAAACGTGGTCGTCCAATAAATTACAAAACAGACACGAATTTAAAACAATTCTATGAATTAGATTCATTATCAGATGATGATAATGATAAATCAAAAGGTAATGAAGAAGAAATTGAAAAAACTGATAGTGAAAATGAGCAATCTCCTCAACATGATGATGATGGTGATGTTGGTGATAATAGTGATTTAAAAATTGTCCAAAAACATGATAAGGGTCTATCAGAGGAGATTAAAAAGAAATTACGTAATATGGATATTGATTATGCACGTGGTAAATCACGTTTGGTATCAGAAAGTTCATCAGATGATGATGATGATGATGGTGATAATGATAATGGATCAGAAATAGAAGATGAAAAAATTGAACACAATTGGGGTGAATTAGATAAAGATGCTGATACAACAGATGATCCAACTTATCGTCTAGCTGCCTGTAATATGGATTGGGATCGTATACGTGCTATTGATTTAATGGTATTATTTAATTCGTTTTTACCACAAAATGGTTTTATCAAATCTGTTGCAATATATCCATCTGAATTTGGTAAAGCACGAATGCGAGAGGAAGAAATTAAAGGACCAATTGAACTAGTTGAACCCCATGATGATAATGAGAATGATATTGATAATGATGATAATGAAGAAGGGTCTAAATATCATATGGAGAAACTACGACAATATCAATTGAATCGTTTAAAATACTATTATGCTGTTATCATATTTGATAGTGCCAATTCAGCAAATCGTATATATACTGAATGTGATGGTATGGAATATGAATCAAGTGCAACAAAATTAGATTTACGTTTTATACCTGACGAGATGGTATTTGATGATGAACCGAAAGAAATTTGCCAGAAATTACCCGAATTAAATAAATATCAACCGAGATTTTTCACCACAACAGCATTACAACAAGCTAAAGTTGATCTAACATGGGATGAAACAGATTTAGAACGTATTGAAATGGTGAAGAAAGTCAATAGTGGGAAAATCGACGAGATCGGTGAGGAGACTTTGAAGAATTATTTAGCATCCAGTAGCGATGATGATGATGATGATGAAACAAATGATAATTTAAATAATGATAATGATGATAATATTGAGGACGAGTCATTGGATAACAAAAATTCTATTGAAAAGTATCGAAAATTGTTACAAGAAATGGAAGAGAACGATAAAGACGATGACGATGAAGAAGGTGGTATGGAGATGACGTGGGATATCAATTTACAACAAAAAACCGATGAAATTATCAAGAAAAAACAAGAGGATAATGAAGAGAAGACACCATTCCAGAAATATCTGGATAAACGAAAAGAAAAACGTAAAGAAAAGAAATCAAAGAAGAACGAACAACAGGATTCTGATGATATACCATCAGATATTGATCTAGATGATCCATATTTTGCTGAAGAATTTGATAAGACTGAATTTAAAAAGAAAAAACCACCAAAAACAGATAACAATCCAGATGAAAATGTCGAGAAAAATAATGAATTAGAATTATTATTAATGGATGAAGATGATAATATTGGTGATAATAAACGACATTTTAGTTTAAAGAAGATTCAAGATAGTGAAAATGTCAATAAAAATAAGAAGAATAAAAAGAAACAAAGGAAACAACAAGATGATAGTAATGATAAGGTTGAAGATGATTTTCAAGTTGATGTTAATGATGATCGATTTTCTGCTTTGTTTACAAATCATCTATATAATATCGATCAAACTGATCCACATTATAAGAAAACCAAAGCAATGGAAGTATTGATAAATGAAAAATTAAAGCGTCGTATACAACAAGAATCTGATAATGATAACAACAAGAAATTGAAGAAAGATACTGAACTAAGTATGTTAATCAAGTCGGTTAAGCGTAAAAAACAGAAATAATCCTGTTACTTTGTTGAATGATTTGTAGATAAATAAACAAAATTACAATAAAAAAGACTATATAGTTTACCCCTCATCTCCAAGAAGCGACTGTCCTTTTTCTCTTTATTTGTCGAGCGAGAGGGGACAAAGTTAGACAAGAAAATTTTCCCTGATGTTGATTTTTTCCCATTGTGAATGAAACCCACACAACAATCGTTTAGAAATATTGTTATATTTTTAGATATTGTTACAACACATTCTTCTCAAATTGTATTTTATATAATACAGTAAAATTATATACAAGAATTTTATACAATTATCGACAGATATTTGATATACCTATACAGTAATAATAATTATATATGATTTACGACAAAACTGAGAAAATTAAGAGAAGAGAACAAGAAAAAAGCCACACGATTTACTGTCTGTACGAAATATTGTTTTGTTGTTGTTGTTGTTACAAAAAGCTCAGATATTAACAACACCCTGATTAAATGAACATCGACAGTTACATTCACTTTTTGTTGTTGTTGTTCCAAAGTGTTTATTTACTTTAAAACACTACGTATTTAAATTAAAAACGCCAAAATTGAACAAACAATAATGGAGTGATGCAGATAGATTTCAGTCAAAACAACACGTCCCTTACAAAAGATCTTTGGAAGACAAATTTTGTTTCAACAAATAAAATAATTCTAGAATTACAGAAAAAGATGGAATTTCCAAAAAAAAAGAAAACCGAAATAATAATAATAATAATAATAACAACAAACAAGAGCAACAAGAATAAAATTCTGTACATAACATCCTAACTAATTCTGTTTTTTTTGTTATTTTAATGTTCCGATATACAACAGAATTCGCACCATACCCCCCTGAGCATATGGCAACTAAAATTTCTTTTTTTTGATATTTAATAATATTAATAATAATAATAGTAATAAGTTAAATTAAAAAAAAATCCTCATCTTAACCATAATTTCAATCTGAGTGCATCAACTCCATTTAAATAATATCGAAATAAACGTTTATCACGTACAAAACCTAATGCTTCATATAATTGTAATGCTGGTTTATTTGTAACTTCAGTTTCTAAGACGACTTCATCAGCATCACCAATTATCATTTCTTGAATTGCCATACGAACTAATGTTGAACCAATACCTAATTTACGGTAATTCTGATCGACAGCTAACATTGCTATATAGCCACGTTTTATTAATTTTCGATGGATGTCTAATTTGCAAACAATTGCCCCAACACATTGGTCCTCACACATGGCCTGCAATAAAACCAAAAAAAATCCTAAATAAACCATCATTATTGAGATAAACAAAAAAACGATCAATATTATTAGCAGTGATGCCGTCAATATCGTGATATTGATAGTTTGTCAATATATTGATGAATACTGATTGTATATTGAATGTGTAAGGGTATTTTTGTCAGTATTGGATCAAACATTCGACTTTGGTCCCCGCATAATCAATACAATTATCAAGACAAGACTAAATATTGATAGGATTGAACAAAATACTAACAATAATATTGATCGTCTCAGGGCGCCCTTAATTGGTTCAGAATTCAAACGAGTATCCAAGTGAGTCCATAATTAACCATCATTATCTATGTAAAGGAAAAAACACACGATCAATATTATTGGCAGTAATACCGTCCATATCATGATATTGATGGTTGGTCAATAATCAATGAATTCAAGACAACGTTTTAGGGCCCCCTTAATGGGTTTAGAATTCAAAAGAGTACCCAGGTCATTAGAATCGTTTACATGGCTCACCACCAAAATCTATGTAAAGAAAAAATCATATAAAGGGTTTCTCACACGATCAATATTATTGGCAGTAATATCGTCCTTATCATGATATTGATTGTGTGTCAATATATTGAGGGAAACTTGAAATATTTTGAATACTGATAGTATATTGAACGCGTAAGGATATTTTTGTCAGTACTGCATCAAATTAGGTAGAGTAGGCAACAAAAAGTCGACTTTGGGCCCCATAATCAATGGATATACCAACACAAGGCGTGTAATGACAATTACTGGTGAACTGAACAAAATACTGACAATAATATTGAGCGTTTCAGGCCGCTCTTAATCGGTGTAGAACTGAAACGAGTACTCAAATCGTTAGAATCGTTTAGACGACTCACAAAAAAAATCCTAAATAAACCACCATCATCTAAGCAAAGAAAAAAAATATATAAAGGACCCCTCACACGATCAATATTATTGACAGTAATATCGTCCATATATTGAGGGTTTATCACTATATTGATGAAAACTCAAAATATTTTCTGTAATGATGGTATATTGAACGTGTAAGGACCTTGGCCCCCCATAATCAATGGATATATAAAGGACAAGAATAAATATTCAACGTGTAATGACAATATTGATGAACTGAACCAAATACTGACAATAATATTGAACGTCTCAAGGCACTCGACTACCCAAATCGTTAGAATCGTTTAGTAGACTCACCAAAAAGCACAATTTCGGCCAATTATGTATGAAATAACGGTAAGTATAAATTGAATAAGGCTCTGATAGATCTTTCTGTATGATTTTCATGATCATTGGCATCTGTAATTCCGAGTCATATTGAACATATTGAATTGGTGGCATATTCTCCTTCTTTTTCCGTTCAATTATTATTGATTGTTCTAAATCAACTTTACCCAAATTATTTGTTAAACTATCAATTTCCTGTTGATTGATTGTACCATCATTATCATTATTATCATCATGATCACAGCCAACTTGATCAATTTTACTACAACATGCCATTGATTGTTGATGATCATTACTTTCGTTACTATTATTGCTCAACAAATCACAAAAATCCTTTCCATTATTTGATATATTATCATTAGAGTCTAATGTTGTGAATTTCGTCATTGTATTCTTATCACTACTATCACCAGTATCATTGATTCCTAATCCATTAATTTGTTGTTTGTCATGTATTGTTGTTATTGTTGTTGTTGTTGGATTCTCTTGATCTGGTTGACAATTTGTTATGCCATTGATTAAGCCATTTTTCTTGTGTTTTTTCTTATTTGTATTATTATTATTTAAAATTTTATTATCTTTGGCAATATGGTTGGGGTTATCATTATTACTGTTACTGGGACTGGTATTACTGCAACTCATTGAAGGAACACTACCACTACACTTTTCCACCATACAACTTTGATCTGATTTCAACATAACTTTTATAGGCGGGGGGTTCTTCCTTGATTCTATTTTAACGGGATTCTAATAACCAGGACGGGGACATGATAGAGAAGTAAATAAGATTTTAAATTTACTGTATGTCGAAGAAAGTAAACTTCGACATCTTTGACAGATAACCTGGATGACACCAAACTAGGGAATTTTGTTTTTTGGCAACCGTACAAACAATACTGTCATAGTGTAGGCAACACATAATACACAACCTGCAGAGACCAGAGAACATAACCAATAATTCTAGTAAAATCAAAGAAATTCGTGATTAAAATCAACAAAAATATTACCACAATTCAGGTAATTATCAATAAAAACCAGTGGGCAATCAATTAATTGTTGTACTTCGATAATTAAGCAAAATCAAGTATACATAACCTCAAAGTTACAAAAATGACTACAGTTGGTAGCAGTGGCGCGGCAATTTCGTGCAAATTTAAAATTTAAATCTACAAATTTTTTTGTGAAAAAATCTGTTTGCGTATTTTTCGCCCACCACATATACTTTATTACAATAAATTTGTCACCATTATAATATTTTTAGATCAAAGTTTAACTCGTTATTTATTTTTAGATGATATCTCTTCAATTTGATTTGCTAGTATTTTGAACAAATATTTTTATAATAAATTCAGAACCAAATCGAATTTATTTGATTCAGTCATGTCGTTTCCATCAAAAGAAGAACGTTTAGCATGTTGGCATGCTCGTGATCAATATTGGGAATGTTTAGATAAAAATAATAATCAAAAACAAACAAATATTTGTGATGAATTTCGTAAATTATATGAAAAATCATGTTCAACACAATGGGTGAAACATTTCGATCGTAAACGACAATATAATATGTTTAAAGAGAAAATTGAAAAAGAAGGGTACGAACCATTAGATGATAGGAGCGAAAAATAACGCTTTTATCCTATTTGTTTTTAGCTTGATTAATAAATAATTAGTTGAATTTTTGATTGCTTGTGTCTTTTAATCTTCCAGAATTCCTAACAAATCCAATAGTGATGTGAAAATCTTTCAAAAACGAAGAGTCTATCATGAGATCTCTTGTCTGTGATAATTTCCATCATATTATTATAATATAAAGTACAAAATAAAACTTCTTATCAATCATATAATTATCTATTATTGTGTATAATTGGTTTTAAGTAACATCATCTGCATTGATTTCTTTAGTTAGTGGTATGGTCATTTCTGTATTTGTACCTGGACTTTGATCAATACCAACTGTTTGGATATGTTTTCCTGGTACCATGACTAGACCCAACATTCTGGGTTCTTCAACAATTGCTTCATCTGTAGTCACTGTTGGTAGATATTCAGTACACGATCCTAATATAACATTAGCATCACGATCTGTACATAAAAATATACCGATTAAAACTCTACCATCAAACATCTGTATACGTAACGATTTATTCAACCAACTGCGTAATTTTACAGCACCAGCAGACATCTAAAATTAACCAATTTATCAATTTTAAACGAAAAAAAATTACAACAAAACCTACATTTAAGGGTTTTGGGGGTTTTTCTTCAGAATCACAGTCTTCAGTCTCTTTTTCAGATTCAGCACATGCCATTTTTTTACAGGACTTTGTTTCAGTCTTCAAACAAATCTGGAACGAAAACTCCGAAACCGAATCCAGTTTTGAGGTTATATTTTGACAGCTGTTAACCTCGAAATCTTGACATTTTTACTCTTGACACTGAATATTAAGTAATTATTTGAATTACTTCCAATAATTCTTGAATAATTGAAATAATTGCTACTTTTTCTTAATTTAATCCAATGAAATTCAAATAATTATTAATTTTTCAAAGATTAAAATAATTTGAAGCATAACCTCAATTTTATATAAGTGTCAAATATTGTTTTAAATTTTCGGTAAGTAAATTGAAATTAATTAATTAATTAATTAGTTAATTAACACGTTTTCTAATCAAAAAATCAGGTTTTTTTTCGTTAATTTATTTAATGTCGAGTTCTAAAGATATTTTGGGAATAATACGAGGTTTGCAGCTGATTATTGAAGCTGGTTGGAAATTACAAGACAACAATCTACGTTATATTTGGAAACATTCAAGTATACGACCAATTATTGAAAATTCTATAAAACCATCCAAACAAAATACAACCAAACAACAAAATGTTACGAATATCACGGATTGTATTGATAGAGTTTCAACTGTATGTCATGGTATTCGTGAATATGCAATTCATTCATCTCTAAGACCAGGTGGGTGGCTTCACAACAAATATCTTTATTTTTAAAGACACATCTATGACTAATCCGAATTGCCTTGACACTCTTAATTTGGTGTGTGTGAGTATGTATGTGTTGCACAATTTATAGTTTTCAACAACTTTTTTAGAACGTGCATCCAACAATTTACCTGTTGATGTGATTATTGATAACGAACATAAAATAAAATTATCGAAAAGTGATAAAGAATTGTTGAAGAAACTCGATATGGAACATAGAGAGAAATTACGAAAAGATGCTGATAAGAAACAACAACAACAACAACAACAAGCAGATGACCACCAAAATAAATCAACACCAACTGCAATACCAAATCCGAAATCTAAACAAAAAGTATGTTGATTATAATAGTTTGACCATAAAAGGATTGATTTTTCTTCCAGTTAAGTGCCAATTCGAAACAACGAACCGTCCCATCGTCTAGACTAGGCCGTATGGTATCATTTGGTAGTTTAGCAGCTGGTTTAGGTATAGGAACAGCTGCTGAATATGCTCGACGTACCTTAGGCATGGGTGACTCTTCCGATCCCAATTTGTTCCTAACACCAGCCAATATGGATCGAATTGTTGATACACTCTGTAAAGTTCGAGGTATAACAACAAAACCCCCAAAAAAACTCTTTTAATCGAAAATATGTTTAGGAGCTGCTCTAAAATTGGGCCAATTATTGAGTATCCAAGATGACTCAGTAGTTAATCCAGAAATGGCAAAAGCTTTCGAACGTGTACGTAAATCAGCTGATTTCATGCCGAATTGGCAAGTTGAACAAGTAATGTCTAGTGAATTAGGTATGAATTGGCGAGAGAATTTTGTCGAATTTAATGAAAAACCATTTGCTGCTGCATCAATCGGTCAAGTACATTGGGGTAAATTGAAAAATAATAATAAAGAAGTGGCTGTTAAAATTCAATATCCTGGTGTTGCACGTGGCATCAATAGTGATATTGATAATTTGGCGGGTATCATGAAATTATGGAATATATTTCCGAAAGGTATGTTTCTTGATAATTTGATGAAAGTTGCTAAACGAGAATTGGCATGGGAAGTTGATTATGAACGTGAAGCACAGTGTACGAAGAAATTTAAAACACTCCTGCAACCGTATCCGGAGTATTACGTACCGGAAGTAATTGGTAATCACCAAGTCCCAATAAAATTGACAAAAATTATCATTTCTTTTGTAATCCAGATGAACTGTCAACTAAGCAAGTCTTTACAACTGAACTCCTTGAAGGTATTCCAGTGGATCAGTGTTTCGATATGGAACCAGAACATCGCCACTTTATTGCTGATAAGATAATGGAATTATGTCTTTTGGAGATTCTAGAATTTCGTTATATGCAAACCGATCCGAATTGGGCCAATTTCTTCTATGATCCTCACAATAAACGTATATTATTACTAGATTTCGGTGCTAGTCGTGAATATTCTAAAGAATTTATCGATAAATATGTTCAAGTATTGAAAGCAGCCTGTGATGGTGATCGCGATAAAGTATTGAGTTTTTCAAGAGATTTAGGTTTTCTTACTGGATATGAAAGCAAGGTGCAACGTACCCAAATTTCTTCCCAAATATCTCAACATTAATTGAAAATCATTTTATTAGGTTATGGAAGATGCTCATGTTGATGCTGTCATGATACTTGGTGAAACGTTCCGTTATCCTGGTGAATATGATTTTGGTAGACAAGATATGGCGGCAAGAATACAAAATTTAGTTCCAACAATGATTAATCATCGTCTCTGTCCACCACCGGAAGAAATCTATTCGTTACATCGGAAATTATCAGGGATATTCTTTTTGTGTTCAAAGATGAGAACTACCGTTAATTGTAGAGAGAAATTCCTTCGATTGTATAATAATTATACAAGTAAAAATTGATGATTTTTAGAAGATTTCTTTGTTATATTCCAACTTTACAATTTTACCTACATGATTGAGATATACTGTATAACAATTGCTTATGCAACCAATTATACACAACTCCACTCATATGTACTAGAAACTGATCAGTGTCCAGTTTATTTAGACATTTGGAACAAAGATATTTTCCAAATTGGACCGAAATGATGTTCTAACTGAATTTATTTAACACTTAACGTTGAATGTTCATTATTTTACAACTTTGGGCCCACATGATTGAGATATGCTGTATAACTAAACTAGAAATTGTTTATGCAGCCAATTATACATGGAACTTTCACTACTTCAGTTATAGTAGGACAAAACAGATTAAAAAATGATTATTTTCCAAAGTGGACCGAAATCATGCTCTAACTGAATTTATTCAACACTTAACATTAAATGTTTTAAAATTTGCTTTAATTGCTTACAATTTTCAGCCTACATGGCTGAGACATACTGTATAATGATTTATGCAACCAATGATACACGTGACTTTTACTATTCCAGTTATGGAGAACAGAACAGGTTAAAAATTCAGTATTTTCTAGAGTGGATCGAAATGGCGCTCTAACTGAATTGATTCAGCACTTGACATTGAATGTCGGTCTTAAAATTTGCTATAATTACTTTTAGTTTAGGGCCTGCATGATTGAGACTTACTGTATAGTAAGTGCTTATGCAACCAATTACACATATAACTTTCACTTTCCATTAACAGTTGCGAAACGTCAAAGTGACAGTTACCAGTTTTACAATAACATACGCGATTCTTATCAACAGTTTAATTGTTATCAACAATGTAACAAGTAAATAACAATTATTTATCAAATTTTTATCAATAAATAACGGAAATAAGCGTATAGTTTTATATTAGAAAAAAAACAAAACATGATTTTCCCAGTGGTATTTTTTTATTTCTATCTAATTGGATCATGTATTGGTGGTGATTTAAATGAAACTGGAATCGTAGCAAATCAACCAAAATCTATTTTAAATAATAATATTACTACTACTAATAATAATAATATAAATACAACTGTTAAACATGTGACAACAAATTTAGCACAATTTAGTGAAGGTGGTGGTAATGTGGTGACAGTCAATCATAATTTAAACATTAATGATACTGTAACAACCCATATGGGTCGTGAACATACAATTGAACAGATTCCAAAAAATGAAGCACAATTGGATAAATCGGATACAATTTATGAAATACCGGAAAAAAATGATAATAAGAAAAGTGTACCAAAGAAAGGTGTCACACTTCCTGAAGTTGATAATACGAAGATTTTAAATAGTACAACAACCACAACAACAACATCAACAACTACAACAACAACAACAACAATGAAACCAGTAAAGAAAAAACCGACAATTACTGAATCTGGTGATGAGATACCTTATGCACCATCAAACTTCAATCCGAAAACACCTAATAATAATAATAACACAAATAATATACCAAATGATAATAATAATATTGATAAGAAAGATCGACAAGCTGATTATATTGTGCCAATTGTTGCTGTGATATTATCTGTACCATTGGTGGCAATTATTATATCAGTTTTATATAAACGTGGTGCTGAATGGTGGCAACATAGACATTATCGTCGTATGGATTTCCTCATAGAAGGAATGTACAATAATTAAATGCTTTAAATATCAACTAAAATTTATCCAAAAGTATGCCAAAAAAATTGTAAATGCTATTTCTCCATTTCCACATATGAACAGAACACGATATACCTGGCAGTGCCTTGAACAGAAATGCAATAATTTTGTGATATTTGCTGATAATAATTAAATAATTTGTTAAGTTTTCTTGTATTTTTTTAAATGAAATAACAATAAAATTGTAGGCATTCTATTAATTGTTGTTATAAACAAAATTTCTAACCTAACTTTTTCCGTTATCTCCTAACCATAAAATGGCAAATTTCCACAAATCATACTGGTTTTTTAGGTCTTTTTACGGTTTTTTCAGTGACGATAAACTTGTAGAATATCGTGGAATAGATGAGATTTATCGTGTTTTTTCCTAATCATTTTTAACCCAACTTTTTTCCCATCACTTTAACATGGAACGTTATCAATAATAATTGTAGTTATAGTGTGAGTTTTGTGTGAAAATTCTTCAAAAAAATGACTGAAAAATACATATTAGTCGAATATTATAGCAGTATTAATAAAATCATTCAAAATACATTCCATACAACACATCGTATAAAGGTTAGGTTTTCTCAAAAAATTGTAACTTTTGGTCTAATTTTCCAATTTCCAGTTTACATCATTCGATGTTTCCACTAAATATATCGTTTTCGGTGCCAGTACTGGTGGTATTTATATATTTTTTCGTGAACCATGCCAATTCCTAAAAGTCATACCCAGTGTGGTAATTTATCTATTATTATTATTATTGATCCAGTTTCATAATCAACTTTAAAATAACTTTAACTTTTAAAGTCATATGTGCATGGTAAAAGGGCAGGTTTCGATATAAACAAGTAATTCTACAGGTTAAAGTTACTTTAAAGTCGATTATGAAACTGGCCCTTTACTTTTTGTCCAATAATTTCCATTTCTATAGTATGGTTCTGCTGTATTGGTAGCAATATCAGAAAATGAAGAAAGTCTAGCTGTAGCAACATCAACTGGTACTATATTGATCCTAGAAAGTTGTTTTAAAGAACTAAATTTCCAACAACAAGTCTTCAATGAACATTATGGCCAAACAGTTACAGCAATCAAATGGAATAATCATGATTTATATTGTGGTGATGAATATGGAAAAGTATCTGTGATTACTACAAAAAGCTTTTTGGTACGAAAAATACAAAACAAACAGGATCGGTTTCGAGTTTTATCACCCATCATCATCACCGGATGATGGTCGATACAACCCGAAACCGGTCTTGCTAGTATCGAATTCAAACCTAATCTTGTTTTGTAGGGTAAATCAATTTTCCAACCACCTGTAGCCTGTTTATTGCACCTGGAATCCGCTATTATCCAAATCGATACCTATTCAAAATTACTATTAATCTCAACACAAACACGTACATTATTATGTGATACAGAAACGGAACGTTATAAACAGATTGGTAGGAAACCACGTGAAGGTCCATATGGTGCATGTTTCTTTAATATACCAATATTAAATGTTTATTTTGATTTACCACAAAAACGCGGTATTTTTCGTATTATCAATGATGATGATCAAGATAATGATGGTGATAATAATGAAGAATTATTATGTTTTGGTTTTAATGATGTTTTAGTATATTGTGCACGTCCTGGTATACGTTTATGGCAAGTTAATTGTCAAGCTGATGTTCTAGTAACACATCAATTTCGTCCGAATTTAGATCAACAACAACAACAGGAAGATCTAATAATTATTGATAATAAAACAGAGGCACGATTAGAGATAAAAGAATTCCCCAATCATCAATTCTTAATCGATACATTTAATTTTGGTAAAATCTTTAATTTATTTAATCGCTTCATATTAACGTACAATCAAAATGGATTCTATATATTCGACCCAGAATCGAGTAATTTATTACTATGGTCGGAATATTATGATAATATACGTGATGTCCGGATTGTTAATTCATATATTTACGTATGGTACAATGATTTAAATGTTAGTGTCTTATCATTGACAACAATCGATGATTTATTATCGAAGACTTTATATAAGAAACAATATAAATTATGTGCTGATCTGTGTTTAAAATATTGGGATTTTATAGAGAATTCTATTGGTAAATCGGAGAAATTACAACAATTATCTGTATTAGAAACAAAATTGAATGATAATGATTTATTAGATAAGATTTTACCGATTTTGGAGAAACTCAAAACAATACCACAAACGGTACAATTAATTCGACAGAAAAGTGGAATCGTTTCGGTTAATAATCAATACGAACAACAAAAACAACAATTAGATTTACAGCCTCATCAACCACCTGAAGAAATCTCTACTAATCCAACACTAGAAATCTCAACCAAAAATAGTACAAATAACGACGAAAAATCACCATACGATATAATCATCGAACAATATAAATTCAATAAAATCAATAAAAATCTCGAAACGAAAGATTTTACAAATTTAATAAAAACCATCAATTTTGAAAAGAGTCGTGTAATTTTACATGATTTTTTCAAATCATTGGATGGTAGTGAAGATGCAGATCTTTGTCAGAAATGGTGTTATGAAGTCTATTTACGAATCTTATCACAAACTGATGAATCCCAATTGACGAATTTATCACAAGCATCATTAGATTATGCATCTGAATCATTTCTAGCAATTAATAATAATAAATCGAATGTATGTGATTGTGGTTTTCCATTACCAAGAAGTCATAAATTACCACCAAAATTCTATAAGATTGGTGTTAAATTGATGGTATTATCCGATGATTATGAGAATTTCACTAATACAGTACCATATATGAATTATTATATTTTAGAAATCATTGATGATTCACCGGAAATTAAATTAAAACTACCATTAATTTTACAATTTAGTGAGATTAATTTAATTCGGAAATTATTAATGAAAGCAACATACGATATGTGGGATGAATCAATTAAATTATTAACAAAATTAAAACAAAATCTATGTTTATATTGTAATAAACGAATTAATATTGATGATTCAATTGGATGGAAAGATTTAGCTTTAATAATGGTTGAATCGATTCATGCTAAAAATACAATTAAATTATTAAAACGTTATTCTGATTCAATACCAAATGGTGAATTAGATGAATTCTTTTATCAATTTTGTATATTTCAAGATAGTAGAGAAGCTGAAGATATTAATCAATCGGAATTATTTAAAGAAACCATACAAAAAGATGATACAACCAAGAAAGAGGTAATTCATTGGTGTTTGTTTTTTTGGATTTAATTGATTAATTAATTAATAATTGATTAATTTTTGTAGTTTGAAAAATCTGTTGGAGGCTATTTGAGTAAGAAACATTTACGTAAATCTGAACCTGCACCTTCAACGTCCACTTCAGCGACAACATCAACAAGATCTCCAAACTGTGATTATTGTGAAATGCCTTTAAAAACACCAGTTGTTGATAATATTGTCAATTTATATTGTGGTCATACTTATCATTATATTTGTTACATATCGATACATGAACAATGTTACATTTGTAATTCTTTATAATTATTTTTATTGTATATGTTTGTTTGATATTTATCGTTTTTTTTCCTCTTCGTTAAATTTGATAATAGACGATTTTTATACTGATTCTTGTATTTAATTTTTGGTTTTATTTCTTGTTAATTTATTGATTTTAGAATTGAGGCTGATTGCACAAGAACCGGTCAGGCCCGAAGAAAAAAACGGTTACCGACCTGTATGTTTTGCAGTAGCGCCTGAATTTTTTTAAGATGCAACCTTGAATTCACGTCTTGTAGTGGAGCTTTGCAAAGAACGAGTATATTGGGTTGCCTATACCTAATGCAATTTTCTGGCCTATAATACAATTTTCGAATTTTTCAAATCAAAATTTCCAAAAACTGGTAGGATTTTCAAAACGCAACAGGATATGGACTATGTAGCTTTACTTGCTCTATCAATTAGTATAAAATTCTTTTCATTTAGTTTATTCTAAGGAGAGTTACAGCGGAAAAATGATACGGATATTTCACCAAATTTCTTAAAACTTGAGTAATTTTTGAGGTCCTTTAATAGGCCCTACCAGCTTTCTTAGCTCAATTTACAGCCACATCGATCGGTCTTTCAAATGCACACTTTTTCGTGTTATGGCGGAAAAATATTACTCGTTCGTAACACACTTAAGTCCTGATAACCGTCATCCTCTTATTTCAAACTTTTTCTAGACTCAATTAAAGAGTAATCGATAAAAATGCTGTAGAGACTCGATTATCTGGACTTCGATAATACACATTTTTGATTATCCACATTACACAATAAAAGGTACGTGTATAGAATGTCCCAGCGAAAAGTACCTACCCCCGTCTCGGATGATCAGTTGCAATAGACTAATTTATTTATTGATTTTGTGGCTCTAATTAACATTTTTATAAGAAAATTCATAGCTCTGTTTATCTTTCAGACATTTATGCTAACATTTGAGCAAGATAGGGGACTTTTCACTGGGACCTCTTATACGTATATTACGAGAAACAGCTACACACATTCAACGGACTTTTCTTGATCCGGATTGCCCATATCCTCGATTAGTCCGGATAATCGAACTTTCACTATATTATAATTTATGAAACATCAATGTTTGCTTAATCGAGAGTTTTTGCAACACAATACGCGAAGGCGAACGTTAATGTTAAATCCTGTTGAAAAAGGACGAGTAGCTGTGCATGTATACCGTGAAACAAGCTATTGGCGCTAATCAATCAAATGATATCATAAAATGGATTTTCCTCATATTTTTGCCCCGTAACCATCATTTATTTCGAGGGTAAATTTTATATTAATTGAAATACAAAATTACTTGAAAAAAATGTTCTTATCAATTGATAATTAGGCGAGCAGTATATAAATATATAGTAACTGCTAGCAAAGATAACAGGAAAACGCGTGCATTTGAAAGAAAGGTGAATATGCCAATTTTTCGTACTAATGAAGCTGTAGTTCAAATAGACTTTTGGAAGACCCAAAAGTGAACCAATTTAAAAAATTATTGTACCAATCAATAGAACAAATTAACATGTAGTTCCAAAAACCTATCACGTTTCGAACTTTCTATTAGTTTCTTGGAAATTTTGAGTTGAAAAATCCGAAAACTGCATTATAGGCAACACGGTATACTCGCTCTTTGGAAAGCTCCGCTTCAAGAGGTGTATTCGTGGTTGCATCCACTCGTGTTTCTCGCCCGGCGCATCCACCATTTCTACACCACTGTCTCGGATGGATGGCGAATTTCACTATTATCTCCCCTTATCTAATTGTAAGTGTAATCAAAATTTGTTTTTAATCATTATCAGAAATGAAGCTTTCTTCGTTATTATTGGAAAAATCAATTGATTTTATTAAAAGCTTTCTAACAATAAATAAAAGTTTTGTACAACTAAACAGTTCCAACGTTTTTTCCTTTGCGAAAGTTCATGTAATTATACGTATACGAGGAAAATTTCCAACAGATTTGTAGAAAACAAGAGGGGGAAAAAACGTTCAACAAATGTGGACTCGAACATCTGTTCAACAAAAGCTAGAAAAGTTACATTGTTCTTTATGAATATTTTAACAACTTTGACGATAATTGAACAGAGACAATAATAACATTTGCAATATTGGAGAACGATGTAACAGATAGTGAAAAGTTTTCAATCATGACACAACTAACATATTTAAAAACAGCAACACTTCATCTAAAATATTGTGGAATCTATTGTATCGAACCAAATGAGACGATTAGTAAAAAAATTATTTATCTACTATGGAAATTCATGTTTATTGGAAGTATTTCAATAACATTGATACAATGTTTAATATATATTTTCAAAAAACCATTCAATATCCTGGAAGATAACAACTTGATTCGAGACACTGGTAGATATTATATGCCCGGTTACACTATTCTCTGATAACGCAACGAAAAGGGAATTTTAACAGAGAATAATGCAACCGGTTGAAAAAAAAATATTTCATTTTGGAAACATTAATTCTAGGCAGTTATATTTCGGCTGTAATATTTCTGGTTTATACAAATTTCAATCAAAAGAGGATATATACATTTATTGAGAAAGCTCAAAGATTCTATGAAAAAACGAATAATCCGATTGAAAATGTATCAATGGAGAGAGTTGCACGATTTTCAGAGCTTATGGCGCAGTTATGGGTGTACTATTTAATTATTGCTACTTCAATCTATGATGTTTCTTCAGTAATATTGAACCACGATAGGTTACAATTGTTATCAAGTTATCTATTATTTTGAATTCTATTACTGGATTCAAATTTTTTTTTAGAACCACACTAATCGTTGGCTGGTTGCCTTATAATGTGACTGAATCACCACAATATGAATTGACTTGGATTTGGCAATTCTTTTGTTCAAATAATATGGTACAAGCACATTCAGTCGGTAGTATATTATTACTGAATTCTATATTTTTAATAAAACAACAATTTAAAATCCTCAGTAATAATTAAAATCAATATTCAAGTTCCTAAGGAATTAAAAGTTTTCTTTTTTTTTAGAAAGTAATTTAAGATTCTGTTTCTATCAGGCTTTAAAAGACGCGAAGGTACCACAAGAGGATATTAAACAATTATACAACAAGATATCAATAATTGAGACTAGTAGTCGAGAGTTTTCAAGAATTCACGATCAAAATGTTCAGAAATATTTGCATGAAAATTTATGTGAATCCATCGAACATCATCAACTTCTATTGGATTGTTGCAAAGACTTGGCAGATATTTTAAGTCCATTGATACTATTTGAAACTGGAACGAGTTGTTTGTATATCATTTCTCTATCATTAACGATACTAACGGTAATTTGAGTTTTTCTTTGAATAAAAAATATTAATTCGAATCGCCTATTTTTCAGCAATCTGGTGTTTCTGATATTTTTCAATCGTTAAATTTTATTGCTGGGAATATACTTGTAATCTTTAATTTTTGTATTTGTGGTGAAGTATTGACACAAGTTCTGCAACAATTTTATTAAATCTTAGATTTTTTATATTAATCTTTTTTTGTTTTATGAAATTTTATAGAGTTCTGATCTTAGTGAGGCTATCACAGATGGACCATGGTATCTGTACGATTTGAAATGGAGAAAATTGATTCTCAATGTATTGGTACG